>CM062817.1:925571700-925817557 GCA_031772625.1 Pinus tabuliformis | reverse complement strand
AATGTGGTATATAATAAAATATGCAATGTGAGTTATGAATAAAATATTTTAATATGAATTAATATTGACGTATACCTAAAAATATATTAATAAAAAAATCATTTTAATGTGCGTTAACATATGTTGGTTATAACCAACATTAATTTTCTATTTAGAGAATATTTTATTTTTTTTTATTTTAAAAGAGACACATGTCAACTCCAAATTCAGCACGAACATGCTTACTATTGAAAAGTGTAACTAGGTTCAGTCTTCATAATGACATGTAATTGTGATTTTCATGTAAAAGATGTAAATAAGAAAAATAAAAGTATTGTAATGCTTACATCATGGGTTTCATGAGCAAGAGATTTTATTTTTAGTAAAGGCTCCCATTGTGAGCCCTTAGGGATTTTGTCATCTAGTCATAAAAGTCTAAAGATTCATTGTCATGTATTGAATGCATTTTACACCTTGTAAGAATTAAAATTATTTTTGTAAGTCACCCTCTAAGACCATGTCACTAGCCCTCACTCAAGTTAACCTACAATGTAAGGATGATTCAAGAAAGATGAAGTTGAACTACTCTAGAGATCATGTAGGCCTAATGGACATGGACAAACAACTATATATAGTAGTGCTCGGCCTCATTTGGAGATCATCAATTCGGTGAAGAAAGTTTCTTTCAAAAGTGCGTAAATCATCTTAGAAAGAGCCCTAAAGTTAGCGAAGGAATAAGGAAGGATAGCGAAGGAAGCAATGTCGTTGGTGGATAGTTTTTGGCTATGTTTACCCTCACACATGCGAAGGTTGCAGATCCGAAGCTGTCAAGAGGAGGTCGAAATATTGCAGTCACAAAAAGGTGATCTTGTTTGGGTGAAGACTTTGCTAAAGGAATCCGAGATAGAAATAGAAGAGTCTCCCTGATGGAGGTGACTATTTGAGAAGCTTAATTAAATCTAGGGTTTCTGTTGTCAAGAAGAGGGAGTGCAGACCTGCAAAAATAGGTCAAGATCTTGAAGAAAGCCTAGAAGAGAGAGAAGAAGGGAAACATTGATCTAAGGGTGAAGAGAAGGCTTGTGACTTTGTCTTGGAAGGGATCTAGTGTCAAGGGTCTTTGTCATGGTCTTGGTATTTTTCAATTGAAGGTTTTATAAGAAGAATTTGTTTAGGTTTTCCTCTCAAAGAGTGAGAGGTTTTGGGCCTGGCTGATAGCCTATATACTATGTCTCTTGTCTCTTTATTGTTCATTTATTGGTAATTGTATTGATGAAAAGAGCACAATACTAACTCAAGAAGAGAATATCATAATCAAGAAGTAAAAATTCTATCACAAGAAATTATCATAAGTAGAGAAATCACCTATCTACCGACGCCTTAGAGTTTTCAACATGGTATCGGAGCTAAGGTGAAAAAGTCAAGAAGGGGCACCTAATCAAGGATACACACAAGGATCAAGTTTAAAGAAAAGAATCAAAGAGAATCGAAGAATAACAAAGAAAATTTTTAATATCTACATTACTGAAACCCTATATCGAAGAAATCTACTTCAAAAAGAGTCTTCGAATCATCATCAAGGAGGAAGCAGAAAGAAAGAACAAAACCTTAGAACAATTTCTGAGATCATCACTCATCCATCATCTAAGAAGTGGAAGATTTTTCAAAGACTAAATAAGGCTAGAAGAACATTTTCATCATCTTCAAAAGGGTTTTTGAAGCAAGCTCTCTCTCATTAAAGAAAAGCTTTAATATTTGAAGAACTTCATCAAAGTGATCTCTCTACCAAAGGGATCAAGGATTACTCTTGTAGAAATAATCTGTCAAGAAGTAGTCTTCTACTATCTATATCACTATTAAGTTAAAGGAGGAAGCAAGTGGAGAAATAAACATCTACTCAAGTAAGTATATGACTTCATCTGAATCTATCAAAATGTATTTTTTCAAGGAGAGCAAAAAATTAGTTGGGGCTTCAAATTTTCTTTCATGGAAGAAAAGAACAGACCTAAACCTTATTGAGAATGATGTCATAGATCACATAAAGTGGTCAATAACCCAACCTCCCGAATAAGATACTCAAGCAACTAGTAAATACATGAAAGGGGAAGTGAGGGCCCAGAGGATTCTCATAAAATCCATCAAAGACTCCCTCATCCCATATGTATCAAAATTATACACTTCAAATATATATATATGGAAAATTGGTAGAGTTGTTTTTTGTAAGTATTGCAGGAGAAGTTATCTCTCCAAGGAAAGAACTCTACAAACTGAAGATTTCAAAGGAAGAAGGAATAGTTTTATATTTCATGAGGATTTCAGAAATAAGAGATCAACTTCAAGATCTAGGTGAAATAATGTCTGACAGAGAAATTACCATTGTAGTATTAAATGCACTACCAGAGGAATGGGGCAACTTCACTTCAAGTATTTATGGGAAGAAAGAAGCCACTCCTTTCCAGGATCTATGATCATTGTGTAAGATTGAAGAAACCAAACTGAAGGCAAAAACTGATGTAGGATCAAATGAACAAAATCAATCATATGTTTCTATGACAAAAAGAAAAGGAAAATTTGGTAAATTTGGTCCTCAGAAGAAAAAAAAGAACATGGATAAGGTTCAGTGCTATGGATTTCAAGAATATGATAACTATAAAAGAGATTGTCCTAAACTTAAAAGGGACAATAACAAGAGAAATAAGGAAGAATCCAATATTACCAAAGAAGTGGAAAAACCTGAGATGAAGAAGCCTAAGAAGGAGGAAGTGAGAGATATCTACTATGACTGAGATAATATCCTTCACTAAAAGTACTCTTCAGTTGTGTAAATTATAGCTATCGAGATAGGATGCATCATATTAGAAAATGGCATCATAGTAGAAGCATTAGAAGTAAGAGCTCATGACATAGGTAACATGAAGGATGTCTAGAACAAAATCTATGATAGTCAATTATGAAGGATATTTCTCTTGGAAAACTCATTGAAAGTGACACTTATGGTAAAAGGAAAAAGTCATCTAGGAC
Organism: Pinus tabuliformis; assembly: GCA_031772625.1. Lineage (NCBI taxonomy): Eukaryota > Viridiplantae > Streptophyta > Pinopsida > Pinales > Pinaceae > Pinus > Pinus tabuliformis. The sequence goes on along the minus strand of CM062817.1, from coordinate 925,814,560 downwards.
AAGGCTCATCATACATTAGTCAAAAGGCAAACATCTATAGGATAATATACGCAATATCCTCAAGATTCTCTAATGGAATATTCATTGTAAGGTTCACTGACAGGGAAATAAGTGTTTCATCAAGAATTCCAAACTTGTGGAATTCATGGGATGATGGTATGATGACAGTGAATAAGATCAAGGGAATGAAGCTCCTTCATTCAAAGGAAGTTGTTGTAGGAAGTTTGGATGACCCAAAGGAAAGATGAGGTATGTATGTTTACATTTTATATTATGGAAGTAATGTCATATGGTTGTAGGTAACATGGATCACTGCTCTATCTTAAGAAGAATGATCAAAGGAAGGATCTTGTCCTTCAAAGGGATGCAAGAATGCATGGGTCACATATTCACTAGATGAAATCAACATAATATGTCCTCATATGAAGTATGAGGTGGTTGAATACAATTGAGGAAATGTGATTGGAACTCCTGGGAATGAAATGTGTGAATAAAGGAAGGAAGAGATCATGGACCATGCAAACATGAAAAAGGAAATCAACATCTGAAAGACCAAGAAGATTTGACTATGATATCTCCTACAAAGATACGAAGACTCTGATGGAAGTATGGAAAAGATGGAGACCCTTGAAAATTCATATCTTTAGGAGATGTGTCAACATGTATGCAGGATGTTGGTGTCTACAGGAAGATGTCATGATGAAATACCATCACAAAGGTAATTGCAATTTAAGTGTTCATTTCCTATTTTGAACAAATATTTGGATGGGATTATGGAGGACTTCCAAGGGAATAACTATGGATATCTTCCAAGAGGATCATGAAGAAGGATGTAATATCCTTCCAAAGGCAGCATGACATAAAGCAAGGTCAGATGTAGACTGATGGATCAATTTTTTATGAAAGGAATGATGACATGACTGGCTCATGAATGAAAGTGATGGGTGGTTTGTGCCCTATGAAGAAGTCCCAAAAGATGAAGACTCCGTGACAATGAAATTCAAGACATAGAAGGAAGGAGTTCTTCAAGAAGCTAGTTGTATTTTCATCTACATCTAAGGAGTTGTTGTAGGTCCCTAATTAAGAGGGAGCCTAGAAAAAATTTTCTTGCTTGGAAGAAACTTGGAAATTCCTAAGCCAAGAGGGAGCTTAGGTACATTCCTTCCATAGGAATGAGTACATCCTTTTATTGGAACAAATGTGTCCTCTCTAATTGAGAGGGAGAGATAGACACATCATTTTGGTCTTCACTTGGGAAGACAGAATGGAGGATTGGGTAATCATTTGGCATCTGATGCTCTTTGAGGATGAGATAGGGAATCCAAGATAAGAGTAGTCATTGAGGGTTGATATTCTTTGAGGACTGGGAATCCAAGATAAGAATAGTCCTGATGGAACACACCCTAAGAACCTGGGTGGGGTATGTTCGAGGAAAGACAATGATTAGGGTGTCTATAAATCATTGATCTCACCAACATTGAGCTCAGATCTTGTGGAGAGATAGAGTTGTTAGTCAAGGCCTTGCTATGTGACAATGATGGTTGATATGATGCTATACAGATGGGTTACCAATCGAATTCTTCTTATGACAAATTATTCATATTGAGAATGACCAAGTAGCATTATGAATACCTCCCTAGTTAAGAGGGAGTGTTGAAAAGTGTAACTAGGTTTGGTTTTCATAATGACATGTAATTGTGATTTTTATGTAAAATATGTAAAGAAGAAAAATAAAATTATTGTAATGCTTTCATCATGGGTTTCATGAGCAAGAGATTTTATTTTTATTAAAGGCTCCCATTATGAGCCCTTAGGGATTTTTTCATCTAGTCATAAAATTCTAAAGAGTCATTGTCATGTATTGAAGGCATGTTACACCTTGTAAGAAGTCAAATTGTTTTTGTAAGTCACCCTCCAAGACCTTGTCACTAACCCTCACTCAAGTCGGCCTACAATGTAAGGATGATTCGAGAAATATGAAAGCACCCTACTCTAGAGATCATGTCATCCTAATGGACATGGACAAACAACTATATATAGTAGTGCTCCGCCTCATTTGGAGATCATCAATTTGGTGAAGAAAGCCTCTATCTCAAGTGTGCTAATCATCTTAGAAAGAGCCCTAAAGTCAGGGAAGGAAGAAGGAAGGATAGAGAAGGAATTAACATCGTTGGTGGAATGTTTTTGGTTAAGTTTACCCTCACATGTGTGAAGGTTGCAAATCTGAAGCTGTTAAGAGGAGGTTGAAAGATTGCAGTCACAAAAATGTGATATTTTTTGGGTGAAGTATTCGCTAAAGGAATCCAACTTAGAAAGAGAAGAGTATCTCTCAAGGACAAGACTATTTGAGAAGCCTAATCAGATATAGGGTTTATATTTTCAAGAAGAGGGGCTACAAACCCACAAAAATAGGTTGAGATTCTGAAGAAATATGAGAAGAGCGAGAAGAAGGGAAACATTGATCTAAGGGTGAAGAGTAGGATTGTGACTTGGTCTTGAAAGGGATCTAGTGTCAAGGGTCTTTGTCATGGTCTTGGTATTCTTCAATTGAAGGTTCTATAAGAAGAATTTGTTTTGGTTTTCCTCTCAAAGAGTGAGATGTTTTGGTCGTGGATGATAGCCTATATACTGTGTCTCTTGTCTCTTTATTGTTCATGAATTGGTAATTGTCTTGTTGAAAAGAACACAATAATAAATCAAGAAGAGAAGATCATAATCAAGAATTAAAAAGTTTATCACAAGAAATTATCATAAGTAGAGAAATCACATATCTATTGATGCCCTAGATTTTTCAACACTTACACATCGCCTCAACATTGGGATGTAGAATGAGCCTCTCGACTCAAAAAGGAAGTATAACTTAGAACCCAACCAAATAAATAAAACAAAATGCCCAATCCTTTGTGCTTCTTATCTTCTTCTAGTTCACAAGTTGTGAACTTATTTACTTCACTGTGCTTGATCTTCAACTGAGTTAATGATTGATTGTATGAACTTAGTTTCCAATATATACTAGTTTTGTCATGTTGTGAAGGGACGTGACTTGTGTGTTGAAATATGTAACTAGGTTTAACTTTCATAACTACTCATGTACTCTGGATTTTGTATATTTGATGTAAAAAGAAAAAAAAGGAATTATTATTTTAAGCATGGGTTTCATGCTCAAGTTAATTAGGTCAAGCACGTTCTTCATGCTTCTAGGGCTTTCCAAGTCAAAGGATTATTTTTCATAAATCAAGAGAATCATTCCATGTATATATGTCCCTAGTGGGCAATTTGTAACAAGAAAGAAGATTTATTTTTGTGTCTAAAGTGTCAGAAGAGTTCTCCAAGGTCAAGTCGGCCTATCCTCAAGATGTTTTCCTAGAAATGCCTATTCAACCACATGGAATGGTATATATAGAAGTGAATTTAATCCTCATTTTACATCAATTAATCACCAAGTTCCATTTGAAATAGAAGCAAAATAAAAGAAGTGCAAAGAGACTAGAAGAGAAGAAGAATCCTTAGCGAAGGAAGGAAGACCTAATTCTTAACTATTTCTTCTCACACATGCAAAAAGGACAAGGGTTTTTGAACTGTTGTAGGGCCAAAAATTGTAGACCAATTTGAAAACCTACAAGTTGATGGTCAAAACTATGAGTTGACTAGCAAAATAGAAGTTTGAGTTTCATTGACTTTGTTGACTTAGGCTTATATGAAGAATTATTTCTTGGAAGGATAACTTGGTGCTTGGAGGGAATATTTGTCTTGGTATAAAGGTCTTGAATGTCTCATTTTGTCTTGGTTCTATAAGAAGAAGAGAATTTTGATTGGGTTTTCCCCTAGGAGAGGAGTTTTTCCCTAGCTAAGAGCCTACATATTGTGTTCTATTGTTCTTGTGATCTTCATGTTCTTTATGGTTTGATAGTTTCTTGCTGAAAAGAAGAAAAAAAAAGATAACATAATTAAAATTTATCACAAGCTATTATCAAAGTAAGAAAATATTTTCTACCTTTTGATTTTCTAACATGGTATCAAAGCTGAGGTGAGGAAGGAAGAGGCAACTTGAAGATCATTTGTTCTAATAATATTGAAAGGACATAAGAAATAATACAAGGAAGGGTATAAGGAGAAGATATTAGGAAATAAATCTTACCATTCATCTTGAAGGCTACTTGGGAAAAGACATTTGAATAAATCTTGAAACATCGTAAAAGAAGCATCTTGGGAGATATTTTAGAGGATTTTGGAAGACATCATTTGTAAGGAAGAAGGAAGAAAGTTTTTCTCTCTCTCTCTTGATCACAAATCATTACCTTAAAGTAGGATCTCTCTCCCTTGAAATACATTATAAAAGTATTTGAAGAAAATAAAGAATCTTGGCACCATCATTGAATTAAGAAGCATCAAGAAATTTTGGAGCATCATCAAATAATAAGTAATCAACACCTTGGGACTATCATCAAAGAAAGCTTGGAAAGAGACCTATTGAAGACTACAAGAGATCAAGATCTCTACAAGAATGAAATTAACAAGTGTACCAATGGAATCATCATTGGAATCGAAAAATAAACTTCAAGGAGCTTCAAATTTTAGAGCCTGGAAGAAAAGTATGGATCTTGTCCTTGCTAGGAACAAATATCTGTACATAGTACGGGGAAACATTAAATAACCTTCACGTGATGCTAGAAAAGAAAAATTCAAGGAGAATGACATTTTTTCCATGAGACTCATTGTGGATGTAGTCAAGGACACTATGATTCCATAAATATCCACTCAAGGCACCTCAAAGAAAATGTATGATGTTCTCTTCAAACTATTTACAATAAAAAATATTGGCCAAGTAGCAAAATTAAAGAATGAGTTTCGAACTATCAAGATGACAAAAGATGACACTATATCTTCATATTTTATAAGAATCCCCCATTTAAGAGATGAACTCCAATAAATTGATGAACTTATCCTTGATAAAAAAACTTGTAATATCAAAAAATATTGGGATTACCCAAATCTTGGAATGATTTTGCAACTAATATTAATATTTGGAAAGAGGCTCCATCTTTTGAAGAATTATGGTTTTCTTGTACTCAATAAGAATTCTGACTTGCTCTAATAGGAGGAAACCAATAAGAGGAATAAAATGCTATCTCCAATGCTTATTTATCTCATTTCAAGAACAAAGGAGGAAAGAAGAAACCTGACAAAGGTTCAAAGAGAAATCACCATAAGAAGTCTGACCTATCAAAAGTTCAATGCTTCCATTGTCAAAAATTTGGGCACTATAGAAACCAATGTCCTAAAAAATCACATGATAACAAAACGAGAGAAAGAGATCATGTTGTTGTGTCGATATTGATTAACCATCGAATAAATCCAAATCAGAATCTTTCGATGTCAAAGATTTGTACTATTTATCAAGAAAATACTTGGAGTCTTAGGGGTTGTTGACCTTAGTGTATCATATCCTTTAAAATTCTATTTAGGCCTTTGTGAGAAACTCCTTATAGGATCATTATTGACTTTAGGTTTTTTATTATAAACTTAGACTATGTCCTTCCTTGTACATTGAGGTCTTTTATTTCTTGGGTTTGTGAACCTAGTGTAATCTAATAAGAGAGATTGCCTAGAGTTTTGGACAAGACCCTAGGATGAGCTATTAAAATGAAGAAATACCTCAATGATAGATCAATTTGATATTAAGAGGGAGCCATTGCTATTCAAAAAAATATAATTATTCTATTTCTTTTCTTTAATTTCATTGTTCTTGAATTCCTCAGTATATCTAGCTTTATTAGCACTTGATTATAATATTTTCTTTTATGATCTCCATGAAAAGGATTGCAGGAAAATGAAGTCAAAAGTTTATGGCTAGATTCAAAGGGAGATTCAGAGGTAGATTCAAATATTGGAAGAACTATGGATTTGAAAGAAGCTTTCATTCAAAGGGAGCAATATAAATCTCAAGTCTTAAAGGTATGACTTTTCATTAAAACCAGAGTTATGATTAGTCTTCACAAGCCTCTATCTTAGATGAAGTACTTGTACTTCAGAAACAAGCTTGGATGTGATAATTTTTTATTTATTTTTCAACAAAAAGATAGACATCTTCTCTATGTGTGTTATGTCTGACCAGATTAGAGAAGTGGGAGAATAATTCTATTTTTGGAGAATTATCCGATAAGGATTAATCATTTTTTATCAAGGAAGAATGGTCCTTTAGATATTTTTACTCTGAAGAGTTGGTACCTTTATGAAATTTACTTTATCATTCTATAAGAGTGGGTGTATCTATTAGGCTAAGATATTTATTAAGTGGCCCTTTTGGAATAAAGTAAGACCTATAATGTTAGGGTTTTTTCATTAATAATAGTAACCTTGTGGTGTAAGGCTCCTTTAGGTTTTCGAATTTTTGAAAGACAACGAGCATGATGAAAAGAGGAAAAAGTAAAAGATCATCATAAAATAAGCTTGCTAATATTGGTCGACATCAATTATAAATTCTTGAAGATAGGGAGATAAGACAATTTCTATGGAAGATATAGAATCCCTCTTGGATCAGATAGCTGGAGCTTGTTGAATAACTCATTCCAGGAACATGATGATTGATATATGCAGGTTGAAGATCTCTAGGCCGATGTGAAGTTGATTTCTGCAGGAATCTTTGACCTCCAAAGAGCCAAGCAACAGTAGAGGCTATAATATTGACTTGGAATTATTGAATCGATATTGATAGGACATGATTTTTCTACCTAAAAGGACGTGTTGTTGGGATGAAAATGACAAAATAATTGATTGGATGTCATTATCATTGAATAACATGTGGCACAAGAGGTAGCAAGACTTGAGATAGTCTGAAGCTGATGAAAAATTTCACTTTCTGAGATGGATAGAGGGAGCTTTGGCCAAGCTCTATATTGGTACCTAAATCTTTGTTGAATTGTTTCCTTGGTAGATAGCCAATATGGTATTAAGATCTCTAGGGTTGGTATCTTAGCAGATATCCTAGATGATGCCTAGATCCCTATTAGGGTTGGTAACTTAGAAAGTAGCCTAGATGGTACCTGGATCCCTGTTGGTATCTTGGCAGGTAGCCTAGTGTTGATGGTGTTGGAAATACGTCAACCAAGGGGTGTTACATGTCAATTTTTCGCAATGACACTTGATTATTTTATGGGTCTTTTTACCATCCGTGAACATGTTTGAATCAACTACCTCAGAAGTCAAACAACCCAAAATATCTAGAATTAGATGAGAAATTTGTGGAAAATAGTTGTCACACCTTGTTAAGTTCCACCTACGCTGATTTTTCTAGAGTTTCCCACGCATTCGTTGGAATTAACTTTGAGAACAGCGCAAAGATGCACTCTGTATGGCACTATAAACCCGTGCAGGTGAATTCAAGAAAGTAAAAATAAAAAATACATTCTAGAAACATATTTGGTCGAATATTTCCTAACTAAAAGCTTCTAGGTGATGACTATTCGAACTATAACCCTTAGATGATGCATCTTAATCCCTTTTCTCATGGAAACCTAATCCCTCAATTAAGGAGTCTCATCCTCCTCTTTTGGATCTGAAACTTCTTCCTCTTGGCCTATAAAATGACTAGAGGGTAGAGGGGTTGAGGAGGTCAAAACTCATAGAAGATAAACTTATGTTGTTAGTTTGAGATTGGAAAGCTTGTCATCTAAGGAGGAGATTGAAGGCATTTGGGAGGGACCTCACAACATCAAGGCAAAGGTTGTAAGGCTCCTCTTAATCTTTGATTAATACAAATGAACACTTTCTCCCATTGATTTGTCTTATTGGAATGATGAATGGTTTATAATTGTTTATAATGTTTATTAAGGCAAATTCAATTCCTAATTTCCTTTATCATTAGGTTAAGTTGTTTGGATTATTATATCGCATGTGCTTTTGATCCTTTTATGGTCAATGTTTGCAGGTCTTATCAAGAATTGAGGAGTTGCATCAAATCACAACAAGGGATCTTCATCGAGAATTTCGTGAAATAGGTAAGAGGCTCATCCATTAGCTTTAATTCTTATAATTCAAACAATTCCAACTTAGGGAAAGGGTTAGTTCAATTGTCTTGCTTGTTTCTAGCTTTCGTCAAGGATCTAGGGAGATCGCTCTTGTACGCAAGAGGGATTTGTCCGGTGTAACAAATTGGATACTCCACTGGGGAACATCATGTTCTCTTCCATCTCTTTGTTTTTTATTCTCGAACCTGTTTTGATAGCTTTATCTGAGTCTTGACAAGTTAATGATATTTCAGATTTTGTGATTTGTTTGGATACTTTTTTATTTTTTCTTTAAGTTTCTCTACCTGCACCATTTTTGTTTAGAAGCAGAGTGCATATCTGAAAAGTTTACCTTTAGTAACAATGCGCATGCGCATTGTATTATATTGTCTACTTGCGCATACTCTGCGGATTATTGAAAAATAGCTTTTCATCTCTTCAAAATCTAATTTTTTTTTAAGGTTTCATTACATTTGTCTATGACTCCAGTCAATCTCCTTGTGTTTGATCGAGTATTGTGAATGAGTTTTCTTGATATTTGTCCATTTTCAAGGATTGAAAGGTAGGATTTCTAAAGAATTAGTGTTTTGATGAGATGTGCTTCTTGTGCTACATTGAAAACAAGACTAATTTTTATTCCAGTACTAAAGTTTAATAAAAATTACACTTTGAGCATTGATTTCATAACATTCATTCAAGCATTTTCATTTTAAGGATTTATTTGGGTGTTTTGAGTTTGATTTCCTTTGAACATTTCTCAAAGATTTGTCTGAGTTTCTTAACAATATTTTCATGTTTTTGCTTTCATTTTTGCAAAAAAAATGGCTAAATTGTGTCCGAGTGTTAATTGCCTTTGAGTGTCATTATTTTTTTTTTTTAACTTTGGAATTTCACTCAATTTCCTGTACTTACACTTGATTGGTTCTTTGGTTGGATTAGTGAAGGGAAATAGTCTTGTTTTTCTTTCATTAATTTGGAATCATCTTGTGTTTGTTTTGAAGAAGTTCTCTTGCATATATTACATTTGCATGGTTAGAATTCTCATTTCATGAGTGAAAATTGTGCATATATTACATTTGCATAATGTTCACGCAAATTATGAATAGATTACATTGTGTGGTTTGCAACTTAGAGCTTTGAATTGCATTGAAAAATTAGAAGTGGTACATTTTGGAGTTAATATTTTAAATAAGAACATCTTTACTTACTCTAGCTAGAATTCATCGAAATGAAGAGATTAAAAATTTCATATTTGATGCATCAAAGTTTTGAGTCAAGTCATAATACCATCACTTTCATGTACATTTACCCTTTGAGAAAATAACATCTTAATAACACAAAGTTAATAAAATCCATCTAGATTTATTTTTTTTTTGGGATATTGCTTTGAGGATATTTCTTTTACTGTGTCAACCTCATTAAAAAATGAAACAGGTCATATGAGAATAGTTATTTTCCTATGTCAAACTCGTTAAAAAATGAAACAAATCCTCCCCTATTTGAGTTGATTCTTCCTCCCCTATTTGAGTTGAGTCTTTAACTACATCTCATAAATGTTAAGTCGAGTCTTTTTGATCTCGTAAACAGAGCTTCATTTCGTCCTCCTATTAGTAACTTGTAGTCTACTTAGGTGAATGAAACGAAGTTTGGGAGGAATGTGCCCTTGTAGTCATTATGTTGGAGGCATGAAAACTTATCTCAAGCACATTTTTTTTTTGAAGCTTGTGTAAAAGAAAAATTTTCCTTTGTTTCAAACTTGTGTAAAAATGAAACCTATCTCGAGTCCATTTCGGTTATTATTTTCAAGACTCGTTAAACTCATGAAAATCTCGAGCTCCTTTTGCTATCTTTTCATGCTCATAAAACGTACATGAAAATGCCAAGTTCTTTCCACCTTTTCCTGCTCGTTAATTAAATTGAAAGTCCGTAAGATGAGTATATTTTTATCACTTTTAGAACTCATTAAAAATTACGAAAAAAGAGAAACCATAGAGTCCTATTTTAAGAATTTTTTAGACTCTTTAAAAATGAAAATATTACTTGTTTGTTCGAACTTGTAAAAGTAAATGAACAACCGTCGACTCAGTATAAGTTTATCCATTTTATGAAATGAGTTAGGACTATTTATGAAAAAGGTATATGCTGACCGAACATGGTCAATAGAGTTCTCTCGTGTATTATTTTATCCTTTTTCAGATCTGAGAGACTAAAACTTACAAAAAAGAACCTGACGAAGTCTACTTACGTTTTTCTTCTGACTCTCTAAAACTGAAAAATGATGAGCTTTACTTTCTTCGGGCTCGTTAAAATTTTATGGTAAAAGAACTTAATGAGTTTTCTTTTTGTTTCCTTTTCAAACTTATTAAAAGAAAACGACATCGAGTTACTCCTTTACTGGACTCGTAAAAACTAAACAGTATAGGACCTATTAAGCATAACGCCATTCCTTCTTAGGGTTTGTTAAAATTACTTCGATGGACTCATCCGAAGGATGATATTACAGTCCAAGCATATGTTATCCTCTTCAAGCTTGTAAAAAATAAAGAGGTACTTTCTAGTAATGGTTGGGGGGAATTGGGAAAAGGTGTCCATTTTACATTATCATTTCTAAAGGTAGCATGTCGCTCTTGAACACGACACTCTGTCACACTCATGTCTCGATTGGGAAATCCATTTGTCTTACAATTAATCGAACCTCATTTGAAAGTCTTCATGGTTTTTGGTATTATCATTAAATCAAATGATTCTAAGTCAATTTTCGTGTCATTATGTGTTCAAGAGAAGTTCAACCTTAGTTCAAAATCCCTTTGAAAATTCTAGCCTTCAATCGTGTTGTCCATCCTTGAGTCAGTCCTTGCAAACTATTTTCAAAACTTGACATTGTCTTTCAGGTCGTAGGCTTTCCTACGACGGGTCTCTTCCTATCAACTTTAGCTCATTATATAGGAAGTTGATCTAGAAACCTTCAGTACCTTGAGACCTGCATACCTTAATTGCAGGTTTCACACTTTCGATGACAGGTTCTCATCATTGGCCTTTGATCGAATGATTCTATGAGTGTTCACCTTCAAATCATCTATTCACACTTCATAGATTGTATTGGAAGTACCTTGAGAACCATTTTCATTATTGGTGGTTTCTCTCGCACTTTTTAATGATTCACATTATTGATCGGTAATCAAGTGGTTTATGCCATGTTCGACTTCAAAACATTCACTTGCATGGTTAGATTCGTACTGTATATCAAGAGATGGAGATCAAGAGCCTGGATCTGATTTCATCAATCCAGGTTGCGAGGATTTTTATATTCATGATTATGTAGAAATATTTATGACAGATGGTTGCATCCATGCTATGTCTACTATCTATATGATTTTGGCTTTTCCATTCTTGTTCATCGAGTTCGCTTTACTCTAAGTATGGGAATTCCTACCTCAAAGATGATTTTAGATACATGTTTGCATTGTAATCCTTGAATGTTCCCTGTGGGTTTCCGACCATTGCCTCTGATCCGATCCTTGGAATGATAAAGCGCTTCAATCTTTCAAACTTATTTTACAGACTTTGTACCTTAGGGGGGAATCTATTACATTTCAATTTGTTGCAATGACACTTGATCAGTTTATGGGTCTTTTTACCATTCGTGAACATGTTTGAATCAGCTCCCTTGGAAGTCAAACAACCAAAATATCTAGAAGTAGATGAGGAATTTGGGGAAAATAGCTGTCACACATTGTTAAGTTCCACCAATGATAATTTTTCTATAGTTTCCCACACATTCGCTAGAATTAACTCTGAGAACAGCACAGAGCTGCATTATGTATGCCACTATAAAAACGCGCATGTGAATTCAAGAAAGTAAAAATAAAAATTACATTCTAGAAACATAGTTGGTCGAATATTTCCCAACTAAAAGCTTCGAGGTCATGACCATTTGAACTATAACCCTCAAATGATTCATATTAATCCTTTTTCTCATGGAAACCTAATCCCTCAATTAAGGAGTCTTATCCTCCTCCTTTGGATCTAAAACTTCTTCCTTTTGGCCAATAAAATGACTAGAGGGTAGAGGGGTTGAGGAGATCAGAACTCAGAGAAGATAAACTTATGTTGTTAGTTTGAGATTGGAAAGCTTGTCATCTAAGGAGGAGACTGAAGGCATTTGGGAGGGACCTCACGACATCATGGCGAAGGTTGTAAGGCTCCTCTTAATCTTTGATTAATACAAATGAACACTTTCTCCCATTGATTTATCAAGTTATTGGAATGATGAACGGTTTATAATTGTTTATAATGTTTATTAAGGAAAATTCAATTCCTAATTTCCTTGATCATTAGGTTAAGTTGTTTGGATTATTATATTGCATGTGATTTTGATCCTTTTATGGTCGATGTTTGCAAATCTTATCAAGCATTGAGGAATTGCTTCGAATCACAACATGGATATTCATCGAGAATTTCATGAAATAGGTAAGAGGCTCATCCATTAGCTTTAAATATTATAATTCAAACAAGTTCAACTTAGGGAAAGGGTAAGTTCAATTGTCTTGCTTGTTTCTAGTTTCCATCAAGGATCTAGGGATCTCTCTTGTCCGCAAGAGGGATTTTCCTGGTGTAACAAGGGGTCTCCCCAATGTGAAGTCCCAATTACACCTCACATTGTTTGGAATAGGAGCCCCATCTAGAGTATCAACCCGATTGTTATGTATTCTTACTGATTTTCCTTGGCTCTAATTGTAAGCAAGAGAGAGGAGTGCAAATGTGCCTTCGAAAATTAACGGGGGTGTGCCTGGTGAGTGTTCGGTTGTATGTGTGTCAAAGTTATTTTACTGCGGAGGGGGGAGAGTAGTGAGCCTCTAAGAGAGAGGTGATAGTACCACCCTAGTAGAGACACACATAACCAAGAAGAACTCGTTCAACATCTGGCAGAATAGTCCACACAGATGCGACGATCATTGCAACCATTATAACAAGAAATATTTTTCTAATATCCAGCGAAATAGTCCACAAGGATGCGACAATGATAATATCCATTACAACACATTCTCAATCTGCTAAGTACAAAAATAACTGAAATAGTTCAACTACTTTAGCATACATGAAATCAAACATGACTTACAAACATTCACATAATAGTCTAAAAAATATCCATAATCCGTGCATGGAGAATGTGATGGCCATAAAGCTTATAATATTAAGTAAAAGTTCCAAGACACGTGTATACAACGAACACCACTAGCTCTAGTAGTGGAGAGTTAGAGCCACTCCTTTCTACTAAAAGGAACTAGTTTGTCTCTCTAATGCCTTGCAGGAGGAGCCAAGGTGAAAAGTCCTTTGCTCATGCAATGAGAGTGTATATATAACCAATGAGGTGATGCTTCACCTTCCTTGTGACTCTTTGACTACCCTCATCATTGTTTGACTTCCTCTGAATTTTCAACTTTTACAAGACTCTTCATATTCTGAATGTCTCCTTTGGACTTCCACTTTATAATATATTTTCCAATATAGAATTACATAATCCACAAATGATGTGGCACATGATGAATCGTGACAGAACATGACATGGCACTGCTGACATGGATTGCATGATGATGTGGCAGTGTCAAGCTATCCTTCTCGTTGCTTCTTTCTTTTTGTCTTCAATAAGAGATGTATCCAATGCTTCATCTTCATGATAGATATGATTTGTTCTTCATATCTACCCTCCACATACCCTAAGTCGATTACGAGTATCGTATACCCATCTTTTGGTACACATGGCTTCCAGCGATCTTCAGTACTACACAGTGGCAGACACAGGGAAGATTATCATGCATCAGATTATCCCACGATATATGAAGCCTATATAGTGATCACATGTAGGGACTAGAGATGAGGGCTAGAGGGATTCCATCAGTTGTCAGAGTTATGCCGAAACAGTTCTGGTTATGGGATATAGGGATTCAATTAATCGACAGATCACTCGTGATGAGTGTAGTCGTGGCAGAGAGTGATAATGTTCTCTGTTGGGATAACACATGGGGGTTCACTGAGGGTTTCATCATATGGGGAGGTAGACATTCTCTGTTGTTTCATATGTTCAATGTTAGATTTGGATGGGTAGGCATTGGTGCCATGGAGATGCCTTGGCAGGATGTGTCTCTCCTCTTTCAGTATTCCACCATCGAGTTCTAAGAGAGGAGGATACTGACTGCGCATGATGGGGAGTATGACATAGTTAGAGTAGCACAACATCAACATGGTGGCACCACTCTGGGACTAGCAGGGAACTGGGGCATCACAGTGCTTCACAACTCAATAACCTTTAGGGATGCGTCGGCTACTGCAGGGGGATATCATACAAATCTTCCACTGGGCTTTAGCGAGTCATTGATGGAGCAGGGGACTTTTGGTACTTTCACCGGGCATGATAGTGAGTGGAGTGAGGGGAGATTCATGTTGGGAAGGATTGCCTGGGATCCTGGTATTGAATTCTTTCATATCATGACAGTGCAGAGGTCAGGCACGATCTAGTGGAACATATGGGACCCTGGCACATTTTGCAGTGACAGTGAGGAGCAATAGTTAGAGAGGATGCTTTCCCAAGCATTGCTTGAGGACAAGTGATTTTTGGTGCATGGAGGAGCTTGCCGAATGCGGATGCCACCTAGGAAGGTGAGCACATTTTGGAGCACCCAGCTTTGAGGTTGCTTGAGGGCAAGCAACATTTGGGAGGGGAGGACTGTCATGTCCCTTCTCAAATACATTTGTAATAGGGTGTTGCTACACAATTTTTCACACTTTTGGCTAAGGAAGAGAACCCATCATTTTCGACTTAGGGACTTAGGAGGCAATTCGACTTCTTTGGTTGCCAATGGAATGTGGGGGCCACCCACATGGCGGTTTGAATTGGCCCATTAAAATAGCTTGGATGGAAAGTTGAATAAATGGATGGAGGGGCTCACATGAGGCTAGGGAGGCCCAAGGAGTTATAAGGACGGAGCAGCTCTCATTTTGGATTCATTCTTACACCTTGCAACCAAAAGTACTTGACTATTTACTTTGTTGTTTAGTTGAGTCAACCAGTTGTTTAGCCACGAATCTCTCAAGCGGGAGATTCAACCTCTACTTCGGAGGACCATCCATGCCCGCCATAGAGAGTTGGTTCCATAAGTATTTCAGGAGTTCTGGGAGTGTGTTACAGCACTACCATTCAACCACAACGGGGAGTGTGTATCTTTTGCTAGCTGGAGAATACACAGGGGGAGTTTGGAGCTATCAATGATCAAGCATTTGCCAGGAGAGTTAGAGGATTGGGAGAGCAGCAAAAGGCCAGAATTTCTTGTGATTTTTGGATCTAGCAGAGCCAGCATCCTAGCAATTCGAATTACTAGGCTTGGGGACAATGTAGAGGGCCAGTCCAACAATTTCGTGGAGCTAAGGAGAAGGTGCCATTGGTCGGAAGCCCATCTAGGAAGTCGGTGGATTGATAGCAAAGGTCAACCCATCACTTTGGGTCTATTTTCGGGAGGATTTAAAGGTAGATTGCAGCAAGCCGAATTTTGCAGTTTGCAGTTGAAGCTGGGCTCCAAGGGGATTGAATTTCAGAAGTCTAAACTAGCCAAATTCCCTCGTGCGTTTTTCTGGGTTTTCTGAGAGGATTCCATGGTTAAAATTTCATAATTTTCCATATGATATTCATGCATGAAATCCTAATCCTTATCATAGAGCGAATTGTTATTTAGCTAGGGAATTCACACCATTTTGTGGGTTCGACTTTGGATTAGAGATAGGCCAAACCCTTTCTAGGTTTTTGTGGGTTTTGGTAAAGGAGATTGAGGCTGAATTTGTAGCATTTTCTGATCATCGGAGGTGGAATTTCTTGCAGTGTAGTTTTCTGGGCAATGCAGAGCATTAGAGGAGCAGTCATTTCTAGCATTTGAGATCATTGTATTATCACCTGGGTTCTATCATGCTTTCCATTAAGGCAAGCCCAAGTTCATTCCTCCATACTATTGTACTTGCTCCATTGATTAATAAAATGGCTCAGCTGGTTCTTACTTCTGGAGTTTTTATGAGCATTTGCTGATTGTTTAAAATTTATGTGTTGTAAATCATTTTTGCTTTGCATATCATTGTTTATTTAAGTTTGGAACATTACAAAGCTGCAATTTCTTGGTACACTGGATTACATCGTTTGGTAGGAGTGATCATGGGCTTTCTTGCAATGTGGATTTTGTTTTCTTCATTTCCTTATATCTTGTCATTAATTGTCTCATATTTCTGGCAATTGATTGTTTTTTTTGTATCACTTAGAAGTTCGACTAAGGTAAAAGTTTTGTAACATTTTGTGCAAACAACGTTTCGATTTCTGAATGATTCTTGATAATTAGGGTATCCTTCTAAACAAAAAAAACATATTGCAAAGAAACCCATATTTTTTTATATACCTTTTTTTTTTCCAAATAACCCTAATTCCACTAACTTCCTTTTAAATTTTGTTTTCCTAATAACTTACTTCATATTTTCCATTTACTTTATAAAGTATAATCTATCTCTCTATATATATAGAGTTTGCTTTCTCTCTTTTTTTCCTTTTTTTTAAGTAGACTTTAATGGCCTTACTTTTAGGGCTTAATAATAATGCCTCTCTCGCCTTGAATTGAATTAATTATTTATTTATCTTCAGTTCTTTTGCTTTTGTGATTTTTTTTTTTTATGATCTTTTATTTTAATTCCCTTGGTTTATAATATATATTGAACTAATTAAGTATGCCTAATTATATAAATGATGAGTTCTATTTCTTTGTGATTGTGTTAACTTGAACAACCGGCTTGATTTTTATTTTTTATTTTTTATTTTAAATAATTTGAGCAATCGATTCTTAAAAGGCCACAACAGTTGGATTGACCCTGTTCAACAAATACCCCAATGTTTGATGGACTTCAATGACTATCGCAGCTCTTGCTTTCATAAGAGTCTATTGAATCAACAAAACGCTTCAAATTAACGAAGATGGGCTCAACATGTACAGACTTTTAATTGTAGTATGCACAAGTCTATTGAACAATATACCCTGTGATGATTCACAACAATCTATTTGGTGGCTGGATCAAGCGACTAGGTTTGCAATTGACGCTAAGCTATCGTTTGTCTCTTTTCCGTGAAACTTGGGTTCATCGCGGCAAGCTTACACAGGTGATCTTATCAACGAATAACCTCCCTTGACTGTGAACAAATATGTTCCAAGGCAGCCCTAAAAAGAATGTTGATTTAATCTTTGTTCAAGCCCAAAATTCTTGCTGGTGGTGGCTTGAAAATTTCGTTGTCTGCTTTAGAAATACGTAGGCTGAAAGATATGTTTCTTGTACACTTTCTCTCTCACAAATATCGTTGAACTTAACTCCAAAGGGCTCTCGACCTGATTGGAACTACGGTTGTGACTATCTCCTTGAATTTCAAACTCCCTCTCAACTTTAATTCGACCTTCTAGAGAATCGACGGTTGTGATGGCGGTGGTGAGATGGTTGCGTTGTTGGTAGCTACAGTGGAAACAATAGTGAAAAACTGACGATGGTGGCAACGAGTGTTTGCAATCGAAAGCAGTGATAAGAAAGAGTGCGGTCAGCAATCCTGGTGCAGGCAGAAACACACTGACGTGTTCCAGTTGATGGAAGTTTTGTCAAGTGGCTATCAACCATTGCAGCAGCTTCTATTGGTAGGAGGGTGAGTTTGACAGTCGACAATGTTTTGTTTTATTTATTTATTTTTTCGTTTTTATTTATATAAGGTTTTTTTTATACTTTTTTTTTTAATTATATATGTGTGTTTCTAATTCAATTTTTTTTTTCTTTTTTTTAATAACTTTCTTTTCTTATAATATATATGCTCTTGCTTCTTTTTTTTCTTCTTTTTTATAATCTTCTTTCTA
Source organism: Pinus tabuliformis (assembly GCA_031772625.1). Classification (NCBI taxonomy): domain Eukaryota; kingdom Viridiplantae; phylum Streptophyta; class Pinopsida; order Pinales; family Pinaceae; genus Pinus; species Pinus tabuliformis. Next base: position 925,796,640 of record CM062817.1, on the reverse strand, counting down.
GCTTATTTTTTTAATTATATTTTCTAAGTATTTATCTTGATTTTGTTTTTATTAATTTTTTTTAGTATATTTCTTTTTTAATATTTTTTTAATGGCCAAGGGTCAATTGGTAAAAATGGAGAAACTCCAAAGCTTGTAGTGAAATGCTTCAATCTTGACGGAAAAAATGTTTACGAAACCTTGATGGCCAAGGGCCTGGATCAGAGAGTGTGGCTCTGTGTAGCGTTGGAGCTACCAGAAGCTCGAACTGATCTGATACCAAATGAAGTAAACAATGTTCCTTCTTCAGATTAATTACTCTAGAAGACTTGGAATATTAAGATATCCATGAAAATACAAGATTATATATTAAATATGTGAATAAGACAATGATACAATGAGAGTGAGAGGCTTGCTTATATACCAAGCAGATGTCTCTTTGTGGAGAGTCATGTCTCATTTAGATATGACTCTTCAGCCTAACTACTAATTAACTAATCATTATTAATTATTATTATTTACATTATTTCCTATATATTTATTCATGAAGCGAACAATGTTCCTTCTTCAAATTAATTACTCCAGAAGACATGGAATATCAAGATATCCATGAGGATACAAGATTATATATTAAATGTGTAAACAATATTATGATACAATGAGAGTGAGAGGCTTGCTTATATACCAAGCAGGTGTCTCTTCGTGGAGAGTCATGTCTCATTTAGACATGACTCTTTATCCTAATTACTAATTAACTAATCATTATTAATTATTATTATTTACATTATTTCCTATATATTTATTCATAACTCACTCTCTGCTCCTCAACTTGTGGCTACTCCACAACATCCTGAGGTTCCTCCTTTGGAGCTAAAATATCCTCGTATCTGGGATCTGAAGCTCCCTCTCAAGAGAGATTTGCATGGCTTTGTCTTCATAAAATTTTGCATTCCTTCATACAACTGTCATTCCGAGGGATGGCAAGTACACACTGTAGTTGTGGGGAGTTTTTGTGTAACCCACAACCCCCAATTCTACTGTCAACTCTTGCTTATTCCTTGATTCTTTAGAGAGATGGTAGTAAATAGAGGCTCCAAAAATCCTAAGGTGAGACACATCCGACTTCCTCCCCAAGAAATCCTCCTCCGGTGTAATCATGTCAACAATCTGATGAGGACTCATGTTTTTCAAATGGACTCTTGTGTTGCATGCTTCAGCCCACAAGTGGAAAGGTAGGATTTGGTCATGCAACATCACCATTGTTTCTCCCACAGTGTTACAGTTTTTCCTATCATCCACCCCATTCTGTTGTGGGTTGTGGGGTGTTGTCAACTCTTGTCGAATTCCTTTGCACAGAAAATTTTAAACTCATTCAACATGTACTCACCTCCATTATCACTCTTGAGAGCCTTCACCTTCTTCACCATTTCTTCCTCAATTAGTGCCTTGAACTCCACAAACTTGGAGAATGTCTCATCCTTCTTCTGCATGAAGAAGGTACAACACTTCCGTGAGAAGTCATCAATAAAAATGAAAAATATTTTTTCCTGCCAATGGAGGCTATCGAGAAAGTTCCACAAACATGAGAGTGGATCCTTTCAAGGATTACATGTGCTTTGTTGTCTCGATCATGGAAAGTGGATTTTGTGTACTTCCCCAAGGTACACCCTTTGCATGTATCATGTTTCTCTAGTGCTCCTTTAGGGAGGCATGTGGTTATCTATTACATGATATTCAAAGCACCATGATGCAAATGGCCAAGTATTTTATGCCAAATTTCATTGACATTGTGGCTCTACACCTTCTCCACCATTTTGCTCAATGCAACACAATCCTCCACATCTAGCTTGTATAGGTTCTTCACACGAACCCTGATGTACTTCACCTATCTCGTGGCTATGTGTATCAGGAATGCCTTTCCTTTTCTAAAGATCACATCATAACCACAGTCTTCCAAAACTACAAAGGAGACAAGATTCTTCTTTAGACCTATTCACGGTGTTGGACCCGCCAACATTCAGGGGATCTCCCCAATGTGAAGTCCCAATTAGACCTCACATCATTTGGTGTAGGATTCCCATCTGGTATAAAGGCCCAATTGTTGAATCCTTAAATATTTTCCTTGGCTTTAACTGTCAGCAAGAGAGGGGGATATAATGGTTTCTTCAAAAAGTAAGAAGGTGTGTCTAGTGAGTGTTTAGTTGTAAATGTTTCAAGGTTCTTCTACTGCAGAGAGGGGATAAAAATGAGCCTCTAAGTAAGAGGTAGTAGTACCATCCAAGAAGAGACACACATGAACTGAAAGGATCCATCTAACATCCAGTGAAATAGTCCATAGAGGATGTGACAGTCATTACATTCAACAAATGAAGATAGCTTTGTCCAATATCCTGCATAATAGTCCAAAAGGATAGGGTAGCAATAACAACCATTACAACACATTCTCAATAAGATAAGTACTAAAATAACTAAAATATTTCAACTATCTTAGAACATGTGAAATCAAACATGAAATACAAACATCCGTAGAGTAGTCTTACAAACATTCATAATCTATGCATGAATAACATGTTGGCCTTGAAGGCTTTTGTTATTAAGTAAAAGTTCCAAGACACATGTTTACAATGTACATCACTAGCTCTAGTATTGGAGCATTAGAGCCACTCCTTGCTCCTCAAAGAACTAGCTTATCTCTCTAATGCCTTGCGGGAGAAGCCAAGATGAAAATTCCTCTGCTCATACAATGAGGGGGTATATATAACCAAGGATGACTCTTTGACTACCCTCATGACTAATTGAATTCCTATGAATTTTCAACTTACATGACTCTTTACATTCCATGTGTGTCCTTTAGACTTCCACTTTACAATACATTTTGAATACAATATACATTATCCACAATGTTGCTAAGTGTTAGATGTCTTCCTAAATATTCTTTCTTTTCACCTATGCATGGCTTAGTGATGAGGAATCTTCAATGATCTCAAATTTTGGATAGTGGTCGCAAACTAGTGTCCCTTCACTTTCTCTTAATCGATCAACTTGTAAGTTCAGCTACAAGAGAGTATTTAAGCATGATCCCCTCCTTCTTCTCCTTCTCCATAATCTTTTCATGAAATGATAAGGTACATGTTCATGTAATTCACTCATGACGAGACGACATCAATCAAAAAATCCCCTAGTCTAAGATGATGCATTTTGATCCATCGAATGAGCCTGAAACAAGTGACATTCTAAGAAGAGGGACTTATTGACTGCACAATGCACATTTATAATAGCCAGTGGAAAATCTTGAGCCCTGAGACTGCACAGTTTTCAGAGCTAGTGGGACAGGCTGAGGGAATGGTTACTAGGAGAGCTAATTGTGCAGTTCTAAGAGTTAAGGAAGGCTATAAAACTACGCACTTGTGCATTTCAAGGGCTAAGGGGATAAGCTTGAGGCTTGAGGATGTGAAGTGCTCATTTTAAGCCAGTTTGGGGACATGACTGCGAATTCTAGAGGTCAAGGTCGGGGCTTGGACATAGAAATTATGCAGTGCAACAGTCCTAGGAGGTAGGAACTGCGCATTACACAGTTCCAAGTAGCAAGGTCACAGTTAGAGGACTGAGACTGTGCAATGTACAACTTAGGAAAGGCCCAATGAAGCTAGGTTTCTCAATCGAGAAGTTTTTCTAAAAATGGCTAAGTGTGAGATCGTGAGATCGGTGTGAACGGTGATGAAATTTGACTATGATAATACACTTAGAATATTTTGACGACACGAAAACATATATCATCTGAACACATGAACAAATCATTTCCCTTTGTGTGACAACTTTATGACAAGTGCGGCACTTAAGATAGACTTTCGGACGACCGTGATGACACTTGTGCGATAGTGATCAGAATTTTGTGAATGAGTGCGACGTATGTTTACATAGTTAGAAAAACTCATATACACAAAGATACATCCTTGAAACCATCATAATAGGCTTGTACACATTGCATGGCAACCAAACATGCCAAAATACAACTGCTTACCCAACATGCAAAAGGGGACAAAACACTTCAAGAAAGCTCATGAAATAAGCTTCGATGTTTGAGATAACAATGTTCAAGACCAAGGAAGGCTCTGAAATTGAGTGTAAGAAAAAAATTTGGAGGGTGTTGTAGCAGCTACAACACTTGGCAACACACTAGTTAAATTCCATCTTCTCTATCTCGGTTAACTTATTCTGTGTAAGGCCTCGGTTCTTCAGGGAGTATTGATTCATTGTGAAAATTCCTTTGGTCTTCCCACTTACACCATGAATAGACATGGTATCCTTTATGCCTTCTCGGTTTAATACAACATAATATTCAGCGATATCACAATGTTTCGTGTCAGAAAGGGTAGTGTAGTTCACGAGCTTAATATTTTCAAAGTATAATTTTTCAACTCTGTTGTTGCTCCACTGCCAGCAGGTTGGAAAGTACCCCGGCGGAGTCACGTAAGAACACAAACATTGCTCCGCTGCCAACCAGCCTAGATAGTACCCCGACAAAGTTTCTTGCTTCACCTCTTTATGCAAGAAGCCTTTCTCTTCTTTTGCCTTTATTTATTTATTTTAAAGAGGACTATGCATCAACACTTATTTATTTTGGGGTGGAAGAGGGATCCCAACTTATTGAGAGAAGAAGAGGTTGTTCCTTCAGAGAAGCATATAGAGACCTCTGATTTAGGTTTGCTCGTTTAGATTTTTCCCCTTCTCCACTTCTATTGATTGGATAAGCATGAAAACACTGAAACATAAAGACCAAGTGTAGGCATGAGGTTTCTGGAATAGACATGGGTTCATGGTTGGACCAAAACTCTCCTTACGGACGGATCATATTTTCCATCGAAACTTCATTGGCCAAAAGATACAACCAACACAAGGAAGATGGACAAAAGGTTAGCCAAATGTTGAAGTGTCACAAGACTCTTTAGAGTTCGGCCACACACATACTTAGAAGCCACAACATGTACATGCACAACACTTATTCACAAGATGAAAACAAAACAAAACTCAAGCAAAGAAGAAAGAAAAGACTATATACATAGTGTAGGGCACAACCCCATATCTTCATTGGAAGTAATGTTTTAAGTCTTGTTTATTGACAAGAAGAGATTCAGTCTTCCCGTCAAGTGATTGAAGATGATAAGTGTGTTGGCCAAGCCTTTCATGTAATGTGAATGGTCTAATCCACAGGGACTGAAACTTAGTGTGTTTGGCTTTGTCCTCATGGGCTTTATCCCACTTCAAGACTAAGTCACCCACAATGAATTTGTTCTTCCCTACAGACTTATTGTCCAACCACCCCTTGATACGACTATGATAAAGTGAAAAAATTTCTTTTGCTTTTAACCTTTCTTCCTGTAGCTTGTGAAGGGTTTTCATCCTACATTGCACTAACAGACATGGTTTTCCTTGGGATTCTTGTGAGAGTTGGAGGACAGGAAAATGGATGTTGGGTGGAAGGATGGCTTCTTTTCCATATACCAATAAGTAAAGGGAGGTGTTCAAGGAAGGCTTCAACGTGACTCATCCAGCCCATAACGCATTTCCCAAAGCAGAGTGACAATTTCACTGCTCAAAGAATATGGTCTTTTTTATAGTGTGAATTAGGTTCTTATTCGTGGATTCAGCAAGGCCATTCCCCTACAGATAATTATTAGTTGAATGTTTCAATATAATACCATTTTCCAATGAAAAATTGTAAAGACTCAATGATGAGAAGTATGTTCCATTGTCGAGAATAAGTGAACTAGGTATGTCAAACCTGGAAATGATGTTTTGTTGCAGAAAATTAATGAATTTCTGATCATTCACCTATTTGAGCGGAACTACTTTTGTCCACCATATAAAGTAATTTATGGTAGTAAGAATGTAGTGATGTTGCTTCGATGAATGTGGAAATATTTCTCCAATAACATCCCAGCCCCACTGTTAAAAATGTTATTCCACTATAATGCGCTGCAATGGGATGGTTGACTTCTTGTTTCTGTCAGCACACCTTTGATAGACCGAACACTTGCGGGTGTAAGAATCAACATCTCTAAATAATGTAGGCTATTAAAAGTCGGCCCGCATGACCTTATGCATCATTGTGTTACCTGCAAAGTGTCCCCAAGTTGGTCCATCATGGATATCATGCAATACCTTTCCTGAATCACGTGCTTCCAAAGACCTGAGTAGTACTCCATTGTGGTGCTTTCTGAAAATCACCCCATACACTAGTTGGTAGAATAATACTTTAAGTCTAAGTTCCCTCTTCTGCCATGCGAGAAAATTGGGAGAGCACAGTGTCATGCTCAAGTTATTAGCACAAATCAGTGTACCATGAGTTTGTGCTAGTAGTGCGGGAGTCTTGCTTGACATTATACATCTCAATTTCTTGCTCCCATCCTGAAAGATATTCTTCTTCCTCCTTTGTGTTTACTGCTTCTACCACTAGTTGAAAAAGTCCATGGCCCTTGATTGTGTCAACTAGTTAAATCTCTAAATCATATTCTTGCAAACCAATCATTCAATTTGCTCTCCTTTCACCCAGCTCTTGTTGAACGAGCAATGATTTGACTTCTGGGTATTGAACAAAGATAATGCAATGAATTTTCAGTAGATAGGGTCGTAATTGATTTACTGCCTTGTATACTTCATAAGCTTGTTTATCCATGGTGGGGTGGTTGAGTTCGGGTCCTTGCAGACTCATGCTCATGAAAGAAATAGGTTGCTCGTTGTTCAGATCATCCTTTTGTGTGAGTACAATGGCGAGAGAAGTGTCAGAAGCAAAGGTGTAGAGAAAAAAATATTTATTGAAGTTTGGGTTGTACAATGTGGGTGCTTCTGTAATAGCCTGTTTAATATGGGAAAACGCATCCTTTTCCCTTTTATCCCATTTATAAATTGCATCCTTCTTCACCATCTCCTGTATCAACATAACAAACAATTTGAGCGTAGTCGGAGATGAACTTGCGAAGGAAATTGATTTTCCCCAAGAAGGACTGCATGGCCTTTTTATTCATTGGGAAGGGAATATGTGTGATTGCTTTGACCCTATCTAGGTCTACCTTAATCCCACTTTTGGAAATAATGTGGCCCAAGAGATTACCCTTGGACACTGCAAAGATACTTTTCTTTGGATTTAAAGATATCTCGTGCTTGTGACATCACTCGAAAATTTTCTTTAAGTGGCGTATGTGGTCTGGCCTCAGTTTGGAGAATATTGTTACATCATTGAGATAGACCACTGTAATCCATCCAATCAGCCCATGGAAAGCGATTTCCATAACGCATTGAAATGTTGTGCTAACATTAATTAACCCAAATGGCATTCGCTTAAATGTGAATGTGCCCCACTTCATGCAAAAGGTGGTCTTAAGTCTATCAGGCTATGAAACCAAAACCTGGTTGTATCCTGAGTAACTATCTCGCAAAGAAAACATTTCTAACCTCTATATTGTTTTGCAGTGTTTGTTCCATGGACAGCATGGGGTAGTTTTCCTTTCCTGAGGCGCAATTGAGATTTTAGAAATCGACACACAAGTGGATTTACTTGGACTTATTTCTTACTGAGACCAAATTTGACACCCAATTTGAGTGTTGCACTCTGTATATGATCCGAGCATCCAACAGTTTCCTTAACTCTTTCTGAATAAGAAGCTCAAGAGTTGGATGTACTTTTATCATTTTTTGTTGGAATGGATTTGACCATTCTTTTATTGGTATCACATGTTGGATGATTCACATATCATAAGTTCTAATATCATCGTATGTCCATGCAAACACATCTCAGTACTACTTGAATAAGCAGATAAAGGCTTACCACTCTTATGGTGTACCGCAAGTACCAAGATGGACGTACTTTAGATCCTTTTTTTTTCCCAAGTTAATTTTCTCATGCAACAACATGGAACTGTGGGTTTTAGCATTAACATGTCCCCGAAAGCGATTATGCAGGTCATACAACTTTTCCAATGATACCACACCCTTTGGGAAGAGATTTCCTTTACTTGCACTAGCTGTATCCTGCAATTCCTTCTCGTGCTCATCCTTTTCGATCATTAAGTCTTTCAACACATCAACGTTCACCATAAGCATAGTATCTCTTGGTCATCATAAAAAACACATAAATTAGTGATATTATCAGGGATGGATGGCTTACAAATAATTTCAATATAAAAATTGTCCCTCAACGGTGACAACCTAGCAGTGGCATTTGCTAATATATCTGCAGTTATGATATGCATTATTGGAACATAAATGATATCAAAAGCTTGGAAATGTGAAATCAGACGCCATACCTCTTGTTGATAGCTTCTAAGTTGAGGAGACACAAAATGTATGGTATTTTGTACCTGTCGAACCATAATTTCTGAATCACCTACTTCTTTCAGGATAACAACATTGAGGTCAATGGCTCTTTGCAATCCCAAGATGAGTGCTTCATATTCTGCAGTGTTGTTTGTGCACTCAAATTCCAAGCAACTAGAGATCAAATGTTTTCTCTGTAGTGGGTATTCTAAAACGCAACCTGCTCCAGATCTCTCCTCCATTTTGGAACCATCAAAGTACAAAGTCCACATATCATATGTACAAGGATTGGGAACTACACTAGTACTATTATCACTATTACTAACTGTACAAATTTCATTTTCACCAGTTGGACTAGGAAGGAGCTCCAACTCTGTATCTAGTGGGATTGGGCATGGCTGTGCAAGATAGCATCCCAGTTGTGTTTCTATGAATAAATTGCCGAAGATAATTTATGTGAAAGCCACAGGTTCATTTTTCCCATTCAAGGGAGTGATAATATGTTTCATGTATCTTTATGAATTCACTCAGATCTGATTATTTATTCCCTTATACGGAAGCCATAAATGTGACCAGTCCATAGAAAAGTACCCTTGTAGCTTGTTGGACCAGTCTCTACTCAAAAACACTCCATATTCTTTTGGAATGTTCATAATCACTATGTTGATACATTGGTGGACTCGTTCATCATATGGTAAATGGATGATCACACCTCTAAGTTCAGCAATTTCATGGACTTGAGTTTTGTCCAGTTGAATATTTTGTGCATCTATTTTGTCCCATTTTGCATTGATTTTCTTAATGATAGATAATGGCATTATATTCACAGATGCACCGAAATCAACCAAATAATTGTGTACATTGAAATTAAAGGTTTCAAAAGTTAACAAAAAAAGGGGGCAAAGTGTCTTTGCATCCATTGTTAAAGAATTAAGTACAGATTCGAGGGAACCAAAAGACGTACCATACCCCTTGTTAGAAGAAGCATCATTACCTATGGTGAACTTTCCAAGTGCGCATAAGAGGATGTTCCACTGGCTTGTGATCTTTGTTAGTTCAGAAATTGAAATTTTCACAGGAACCTTCTCCATGTCGTCAACTATGTTGTAATGTATAGTAGGAAGGACCGTCGAAGTGTCTGGGGTAACCTGGTTTGTGACTTCTAGGATGTTGGTCTTATTTTCATTACTTACAGAAGCACTTTTCGTTGTGGTTGGGTTACCAAACTTGCTCTGACTATTATGTGCCAAACTTACGGGTGGACTGATATTTCTTAATAGTTTCTCTTTGATTTTCTACTTCGTCAACTTTGGTGCAGTAATTGGCCCTTAGCTTCTCAAATTGTACTGGTTGGTCTGCTTCTAGGCTAGGCCATCACTCAGAGGTTGTTTTTTGACAATACTCTTTTGGGTTGCAAGTATGAAATTGAACATGTTTACTACATGCCCCACACTCGAAGTCTCTTCGGTTGCAGCAGCTTCTGACTTTTCTTCTACAGGCTCAGTCTGCTCCTCAACCCTTACTACATCAACAAGATGTGTAGAAAGAATGCTCATGGCCTGATTCCACTATGGTCATGTTTTCTTGGAATGATATTCTTGATGATATGAATAATATTGATTTGTGCCCATGTTTTCAATATTCAATACAACATTGGAGCTCTACGTAGACTTAGCAGGTTAATTACTACTATTGCCGAAAGTTACAGTCCTTCTAAACAGGTTGAACTTAGGAGGATTTCTACTCACATTGGTCTCGCTTGACCTTTTCTTCAGTTTTGCCAACTCATTTGACAGAGTCTTGACAGTACGAGTCAAGCTCTCAAGATCAATAGTTTCTTTCTCTTTGGCCTTACTTATAGAGGCCTGAGACCTTTTACCTATGTCCTTGGAGTCTTTAGTTGGTTCATCATCTAAAATGACTCCAATCGTCACAATTTATTTTCAACTTCGATTTCCTCTTCATAATTTTCGGTCAATGTTTGTTTCGCAGTTCTCTTTACAAACTGCGCAATGTTGGTCGACAAGGCAAAAGTGTAATAATCGATGGTGATGGAGTCATGAGGTTTAGTGTTTGTTGAGAAATTATTCAAAATGTGGTTAAACCTCTAATTAAAATATTTCACTTTTTCCTTTTTCTCCATCTTGAGACTACCCAGCTCTTTTAATAACATGGCGAGGGTCTTGTCATCAGCAAATTTCTCAAGGAAATTTTTCTTAAACCCCCTCCAATTCTGGATGGAATTCGGAGGAAGACTATGATACCACATAGCTTCTCTACCATCTAAGGTACACGGAAACAGTCTACATGCAACATCATCATAACGTACCTCAAGCATTTGCAGATGTAGGTAGAATTTGTCTAGATGGTCCTCCGCCTTTACTACTCTATCAGGGTCATACTTCGTTAGTAGATTTTTCAGATGCCTTAGCATCTTGTGTAACACACCCAGTAGTGCAAGTGGGACCTGATACATCCAATCCAGATCTTGGTTTTCCATGTATCCAAGTAGGGGTGGTTTGGTTCTTCTTCATAAAATATGGAAGAGTTTCTATTCCAGGTATCAGTCCAATGGCTCTTGCAAACTTTCCGGTGATGGGGCAAGTATGTGAGTTCATAAGGTTGTGCAGTCTTAAGCTGAGAAGAATTACCAACTTCAGGAATGTGTACAGGGGAGTTGCTAGGAATATTATTGCCTTAACCAGAGGAAGTAAGATTGGGGTTGGTGGGGTTATCATCCATAAAAATTTGGTTTCCCTCCTTCTATCACCATAAACGTTGACGGTGTTGGACCTACCAACATTCATGGGATCTCCCCAATATGAAATCCAAATTAGACCTCACACCATTTGGTGTAGGAGTCCCATCCGGTATAAAGGCTCAGTTGCCGAATCCTTAAATATTTGCCTTGGCTATAACTTTCAGCAACAGAGAGGGATGCAATGATGTATTTGAAAAGCAAGAAGGTGTACTTGGTGAGTCTTCAGTTGTAAATGTTTCAAGGTTCTTCTACTGTAGAGAGGGGATAAAAGTGAGCCTCTAAGTGAGAGGTAGTAGTACCACCCAAGAAGAGACACACATGAACCAGAAGGTGTTAAATTTTCTTAGGGCGACATTTTTCTTTGCTTTCATAATTTCATTTCATCATTAATACACTAAGTTCATCCCATATCATCATTATATTATTCAGATATACACCATTATACATCAACATATGCAATTGCATAGAAAGAAAAAACGTCACCCTCATCATCAATGCATCGAAAGATGAACAGTATAAGAAATCATCCACACACGTAGAGACACCAGGATTGGTCCAAGACCAGGGAAAAACCCACTATGGGGAAACCATTGCAAACCTTCTTCTTCTTAAATCATCATCAAATGATGCAAAAAAAGAGAGTACAATGATCCATAACTTTATATATGTAGCAAATCAATAATGATATCCATGAAATAGATATAATCATACTGGGAATCAAAACCCTCATACTGATGACTGTAATGTGCTACCACAAACAGATGTCAACTGTTGTATATTGTTGACATTGTGCCAAACACTATTGAGCACTATTGTCTGAGCCAAATACATATGTTTGCAGCGGATACTAACAAATCATATCTATAGATCTATATATTTGTATAAGAGCAAAGGGAAACCCAGATCTACCAGATCACTGAAGTCAACTGAAGCCAAGATGTCAAACCCTAGATCTGAACTCTAGTCTCTCTCATCAGCATTGTTTTTGTGTGACCGAAAATCCCTGGTTGCTCTCTCAGTTATTGTGTGAGGGTGAATGTGACTACTAAATCACTCTCAGGAATACTTTGTTTGTGCGGCTAGGGTGCAACACACCTAAAACCATTGGTAGCTCCCTTGAAGTTATTGCGCACACGTCTAGGACAACCTGGTCACACTTAGGACCATTATGTGCAAGCGACCAGGGACCGATACCTCTAGATATGTTTTTGGGGCCAAGTTACTCCCATAAGCCTCTAGTCAGCATCTATGGGTCTTTGGTCGCTCTCATAGGCTTGTGTGCCAGTGTCCAGGGTCTAAAATACCCAGCTCTATGTCAGCGTCCGAGATCCAGAAAACCTTAACCTAGAGCGAACGTTTCACCTATGATTTCGGACCCTTATGTGAAATCCTTCCATCGAATTTGTGCAAACCAATACAAAAGAGAAGAGAATATGTTTTAAGACTGACCCAAGCAATTGTTCATGTGGTTAGGGCCGACCCATTCCATAATACATATATGAATAAAATAATTCATAACTCAACTTTTGCTTGACCAAATTGGGTGATATCTAGGTCGATTTTTGTCCTCTTGAAAAGAGGAAGATAATGAAATAACCATCTCGGTAATTTGATCTATCCAATATGGAATTTGACCACGACTGCAAAAATTAACACTCCCTCTCAACTAGGGAGAATTCCACCTACCAATATATGCCCATCGAACAATATGCCATTCTAGAATCTTCGAGTGTCATCATGTATCATCATAGATTGTCTATGCCATGTAGGCATCATGAAATGTCCATCTTAAGTGTCTCATCATAAAAAATCAGCGTTGTACATCTCGATCTATCTTCCTTCTTATCTCTTGATTATTCTAGCTTGAATGTTGAACATTCTCGGATCTAGAAGAAGAAGAATTTGACATCAGAGGGAAGCTCAAGCTACCACACTCTATTCATCATACTATTATTAGGAATATTTGTCGGCGGGCTACTACTTGGATCATCATCAATCATCATCAGAAAGCATATCATCAGGGAGCACATCTCAACCTAGAATCGCATCGAGGAGCAATAGCTTCCACCCATACCAATAAATAGGATAACTCATCACACATGGGAGTACACCCTAGACCCTGGATCACACGGCAGAGTACACCCTTGACCCTAGATCATATTGCCTACTGATCTTCCTAATAATGACCCTGAATAGTCATGTGGTAGAACACCTGCATCATAATCGCTTTGGGTTGTACACCCCCAAGTATACTCTCAAGTCGTCAGCTAGACAAGGAGAAGTACTGCCAACAAGCATGTCTTGTGGGTATGATGCCAACTGGGGTATAATCTACAAAGACCAGACAGAGGATTAAAACCCTCAACCCTATGGGTAACAAATAGGGGTAATGCCATATTGTCCTGAGTTCCCTTAACCCCAGGAGCCCTTTATCTCAATTCCTCACCCTGGGAGCTCAAGCAAGGTAGGAAGAGTTGGCTTAGTGTCCTTGATCAATGCTACCCCTCATCCAGAGGGGTTACATCCATCAGTTCAAGATGCTCTCTGAAAACCAAGAACTTTCTCTTTAGTAACCCTTTGTAAGAATATATGTGATCTGCCTGTCTCAATAGCAGTTGTTTCCTATTCATATAGAACATCAAATAAAATATCATGTCAGATCATATATAATCATTTATATTACAAAAGGATACCATAATCATCATCCCTCTCAAGGAGGTGCCAACCACAAGATTGATCTTGTTTCAAACAGTTGCATTGTCTCAATATATGAGATTATCTCAGTCCCAACTATATATATATATATATATATATATATATGTAACCATATCATATCATGCTAAAAAAACTCTTTAAGGAGCTTACATATCCTTCCTCACAACTAGCCATGCTAGCAAATCATGATCAACCACGGTCATGCTATGGACCTCTCATCGAAGATATCATGGCATATATCATACTAAAGCAACATCCAGATGTGCTTATCAACAATAATCTCAAATATCAACAATACATCTATTTAGACACATGCCATAGGAGAAATATCTCAAAAATAGAACACCTCATGTAGATATTTCAAAGGATGCTCGATGGCAACTCTATGTGAATGAAATAGCTCAATCATGAATTTATTCACATTTTATGCACATCATATATATACGAATGTTCAAAAATGTAACATCAATGCTTCAACCATCGGAAGCCATGTCAAGTTTAATAACATCTTGAACTTCAAATTAGATTATCCAAGGATTTTCATTTTCATTATTCAAAAACATTTTCCAATAGCTTTGCAATATGGAATTTCTTTCCCAAATTCCATAAATCAATTCATCATGCCATGATACATCATTTTGGGCTTCATAATCCATCTCCCTCTGATTTAGTTAATCAGAGGCTCATCACCTGTCACAAGTAGATCATCAGGGTATAAAACCAAAATCATAATCAATATCAAAGCCATACCTTGAAAGTCATCAGATAACTATCAAATATAGACATATCGGATCAGGAAGCTTGCTTCATGAAATTCTCTAAGCATAATGTCTTGCTAAGCTAGCCTAATCAACCTTATATAAATCAACGTTGTATCATCATATCCGCAGTGCAATCTCATCAAAGTTTGGAAGTCATATCACGACCATTATCAAAGTCATCATCATCACAGTATCAATACTTTCAACCAGGAGACAGGTAGAGCTCATATCAAGTCTGAATTTGATTATTATCATGTCAACAAGTTGTAATTAGCCATGCAATATAAGTCTAAGGCTTCATCAAGTCATTCTCATAATCACACCTATCATTATTTCAACCATTGTGTTAATAATAAGGAGGCCAATTTCCGAATACCCACATAAGTAATAGTGCCCACATAACATTGACATCAGGGCAAACCAACAATCATCAGATCAAATTATTAGACATCAATTCAAGTCCAAATTTTCTATCATAGTGAGATCTATATTCAGAGCATATATCAATCATCAAAGTTAATGTCAAGCATCATGACAAAACATTATTCATTTATATCAATCAGTTAAATCATGCCAATCTCTTGTAGCACAAACATAGTGACATATCTATATGTATGTCTCGGTCACCTGCAAACACAAGTTCAATCTGCATGTTCATGTTATGGAAAACATTCAAGATTTTCCTAATAATGGATCTTGATGTTATCTTCAATACATCTATGGTACTGACATCTTCCAGGTGACCATTTGATTTCATGCATAATACTTCATTATATGATCAGCAATTTAACTCAACAGTTTCAGAAATCAAATAAAATTGGTAGAATATGTCAGGGACAACAAGATTCAGAGTTCAGATAGCTTCAGAAAGCTTCAAATGATGGTTAAAAATAGTCAAACCTATGGTCGCTCCCTTCAGGTTAGCATGAGAGTGACTTTAGCTACCTAGATGATGTCTAGGCATTAGCATGTGTGTGTCTAGGGACGAGATCTCATAGATCTGTGACTGCGACCGGAGCATAAACTGTAATTTATGTACGAGCTTCAAATCTAAAACTCTATTGCAGATAAATATTGTTAGATGCACATAAATCATACTTCAGCAGCATATAATACAAATAGGAATGAGGGTAAGAATATTGAGAAGAGATTCTCCCTCTGACTGGAGATATGCATCATTCATCCTCATTCATTTAAGAAACCTATCTCTACTTGAGTCATGCAACAAAAAATCTATTAGATCATAAACATATGGCTATCAGAATCATGACATCAATATTTCATCAAAGGTTTAGGCTCAAAGTAGCAGATTGATCTCAAATATTATGAACACAATATCACTCTCTATCAAGTCACTCCATCAAGTTATTATGGTATCTAGTTTAAACATATGCCATCAAGACAAGACCGTAGGTAGTAAGAGATCTATAATATCAATCTTACACTTATACCTCTCACATCAAGGTTATCACGCTCTTCATGACCAATGAGATCAAATTAGGTCATTCAATAAAGCTTTATCAAAATAACAAGAGTGTCAATCACTCTTTCCATATGCTTTCATCATTCTTATCGCAAGCATTACCAATAGACTCATGTATAGGAGTCAATGAACTATCCTTCTATATAAGTCCATCATGACAAGTATAAATAGTATCATTTTCTAGAGCTAAGGTGATAGCCTTCTTTATAGGATCAAGATATCCAATAGATAGATCATATCAATGTATCAACATTAGGTAGCCTCATAGAATTCAAGAAGGTAAAAATGTTCAACACCAAGTGCATAATTTCATCATAGGAGAAATATATCCAAGTCACTTTCATATGCATGTATGAGTCATTAAAGAAAGAGACATTCTCATCATACCTTAGGGCTTACTGAGCCAATAGCTGAAATACAACATACCATGCAGGCCCTGATGTATTCCCTGTGAACATTTTTATTAGACATAGACCGCTTGAAGCACTTTGTCATATTTTCATCAAGTACCTCTTTATCTCTTTCCATATCTACATCTCAAAATGATCCTCAAGAAGGTTCTACTCATCATATCTCATCAAGGAGGTTAGAAACAGCCATATACTCAAATACATATACAAGAAGTACAAGCAATAAACATAATCATTAGATCTATAAGTCTAACAAGTAAGAAGCATCATAAGTCAAGAAATACTTATCTTTAATGAGAGGTGATCCTCTCCCTCTTGAACCAATCTTCAAGAGCCATGAATGTCCATGGTCCATACACCAATGTTTCCTTCAAGTATCCAACCATATCTGCTAGGGATTATCCCATCTAGGGCTTCATACATCAAATCTCAAGTCTTTGCCATAAACCAGGGTTTTCTCTCCAACCCTAAGTGCATAGAATCCATCAAACCCTAATCATCAAGATGCCTATGGTTTTCTTCAAACCATATAATTCTTTTAGGTCTCCACCATCCTCTTCATGCTTCCATAAAAGGTGTCATCATTGGGGTGATCTCCATGATTTTTCTTCAGCCCATGCTCGGATTCCATGTTAAATTTTCTTAGGGCGACATTGTTCTTTGCTTTGATAATTGCATTTCATCATTAATACATTAAGTTCACCCCATATACGCATTACATTATTTATATCTACACCATTATACATCAACATATGCAATTACATAGAAAGAAACAGCATCACCATCATCATCATTGCAGTGGAACATAAAAGGAATAGTAGAAGAAAGCATGCACACATATAGAGACATTAGGATTAGTTCGAGACAAGGGAAAAACCCACTATGGGGAAACCCTTGCAAATCTTCTTCTTCTTAGATCATCATCAAATGATGCAGCAAAAGAGATTCCAATGATCCATAAATTTATCTATGCAGCAAAACAATAATGATATCCATGAAACAAATCTAATCATACTATGAATCAAAACCCTGATACTGATTGTTATAATGTGTTGTCACAAACTGATGTCAACTATTGTATATTGATATCACTATGTCGAACACTGTTGAGCATTGTTGTCAATGTCAATGAGCCCAATACATATGTTTACAATGGATACTAACAAATCAGATCTACAGATCTGTATAATAGCAGAGAGAAACCTAGATCTACCAGATCACTGAAGTCAATTGAAGCCAAGATGTCAAACCCTAGCTCTGAACTCTGGTTGCTCTCATCAACATTGTATGTGTGTGACCGAAACTCCCAGGTCTCTCTCTCGAATATAGTGAGGGAGACTGTGACTACTCAGTTTCTCTCAGGAAGAGTTTGTGTGTGTGACAAGGGTGCAACACACCTAAAACCCTTGGTTTCTCCCTTAAATTTACTGTGCATGTGTATAGGACAGCTGGTCGCACTCATGACCATTCTTTTTGAGTGACCAGGGACCGATACTTCCATATATGTCTCTGAAGTATAAGTTGCTCCCATAAGCTTCTATGCCAACGTCTATGGGTCTTTGGCCTCTCTCATAGGCTTGTGTGCTAGCGTCTAGGGTCTAAAATACTCAGTTCTGTGCTAGAGTCTGAGATCCATAAAACCCTAACCCAGAGTGAACGTTTCACTTGTGATTTCAGACTTCTGTGCGAACTCCTTTCGTCGAACCTGTGCGAACTAAGACAAAAGAGAAGAGAATATGTGTTCAAATGATATTGAGGTCTCTTCTATTTATAGGCTTTCCTAAGGGTTCACTTGGGGTTAAGACTGACCCAACAAGTTACTCATGTGGTTAGGGCCGACCCTTCCATAATACATGTATGAATAAAATAATTCATAACTCAACTTTGGCTTGACCAAATTGGGTGATCTTTAGGAAGATTTTGGTCATCTCGAAAAGAAGAATCTAATGAAATCATCATCTTGGTCATTTGAGTTGTCCAAGGTGGAATTTGATCACAGTTTCAAAAATTAACAGAAGGATCCATCTAACATCCAGCGAAATAGTCCACGGAGGATGTGACGGTTGTTACAACCAACAAATGAAGAAAGATATGTCTAATATCCTGTATAATAGTGCACAAGGATAGGGAAGCAATAAAAACCATGACAACACATTCTCAATAAGATAAGTACTAAAATAACTGAAATAGTTCAACTATGTTATCACATGTGAAAGAAAACATGAAATACAAATATCCGCAGAATAGTCTTACAAACATTCATAATCCATGCATGAAGAACGTGTTAGCCTTGAAGGCTTCTGTTATTAAGTAAAATTTCCAAGGCACATGTTTACAATGTACATCACTAGCTCCAATAGTGGAGTATTGGAGCCACTCCTTACTCCTCAAAGAACTAGCTTATCTCTCTAATGCCTTGCAGGAGGAGCCAAGGTGAAAAGTCCTTTGCTCATACAATGAGGGTTTATATATAACCAAGGGTGACTCTTTGACTACCATCATGATTGTTTGACTCCCTATGAATTTTCAACTTAGATGACTCTTTACATTCCATGTGTGTCTTTTGGACTTCCACTTTACAATACATTTTGAATACAATATACAATGGTGATGTGGCATATGACCACTCATGACATGAAAATGTTGACATGGACTTCTTGATGATGTGACAATGTCAAACCACTGTCATTGTTGAGTGTTGGATTTATTCTTAAAGATGATTTCTTTTCACCTCTGCATGGCTTGGTGATGATGGATCTTCAATGATCTCAAATCTTGGATAGTGGTGCCAAACTAGTGTCCCTTCACTTTCTCTTAATCAATCAACTTGTAAGTTTAGCTACAAGAAAGTCTTTAAGCATCCTCCCCTCCTTCTTCTCGTTCTCCATCATCTTTTCATGACATGATAAGGTACATGTTCTTGAAATTCGCTCATGACAAGATGACACCAATCCAAAAATCCCCCAGTCTAAGATGATGCATTTTGATCCACCGACTGAGCCTGGAACAAGTGACAGCCTAGGAAGAGGGACTCAGTGACAGGCTTGAGTCCTAAGACTGCACAGTTTCTGGAGCTAGTGGGATAGGCTGAGGGAATGGACACTAGAGAGATAACTGTGCAGTTCTGGGAGTCAAGGAAGGTTGGAAAACTATGCATCTACGTAGTTCAAGGGCTCATGGGATGAGCTTGAGGCTTGAGGATGTGAAGTACACAGTTTAAGCTGGGTTGGGGACATGAATGCGCAATTCTAGAGGTCAAAGTCGAGGCTTGGACATAGAAATGGTGTAGCATAGTAGTCCTAGGAGGCAATAAATGTGCATTGTGCAGTGCCAAGCAGCAAGGTCGCAGCTAGAAGACTGAGATTATGCAATGCACAACTCAGGAGAAGCCAAGTGAAGCTAGGTTTCTCGGTCGGGAGGTTTTTCCGAAAATGACTAAGCATGAGATCAGTGAGATCGGTGTGAACGGTGATGAACTTTGACTGTGATCACACACCTAGAATATTTTGACATCACAACAACATAGGTCATTCAAACACATGAAAAAACCATTTCCCTCCATGCGACAACTTTACGACAAATTATGACAAGTGCGACACTTAAGATATACTTTGGGACGAATATTCAACACTTGTGTGAAAGTGCTCAGAACTTTGTGATGACTGTGATGGATGTTTACATAGTTATAGCAACTCATGTACACAAAGATAGACCCTTGAAACCATCAGAATAGGCTTGTACACATTGTGCGACAGCCAAAAATGTCGAAAGATGACATTTTACCCAACATGCAAAAGGGGACAAAGCACTTCAAGAAAGGTCATGAAATAAGCTTCGATATTTGCGAAAATAATGTTCTATACTAAGGAAGGCTCTAAAATTGAGTGTAAGCCAAAATTTTGGAGGGTGTTGTAGCAGCTACAATAAACCTATAACGAACATCACATCCTTGAGTCTGAGAGGGGATCTTGACTCCCTCTAAAATGTGACTATACCAATATCGGTCGCGTTATACCTTCCATCATCTCCCATCTCGATGTGAATATGGAGATATTTCTCCTCCAAATCAATGAAAAATATCTATTCCCCATCATATGGAACGAGGCATCGTTGTCTAGATACCACACACTCCCCATCACTGTGATGGACATGAATGCAATGAGAGTAAAATCAAGCACGAAATGTGAAGTAAAATCTTCACATGCTACTCCTCCCGAGGTATTCTTTCTTGTCTTCTTGTGTGGAACCTTCGTGGCATAGTTCCTAAATTCATGAAAGTGAAAGCACCTGATTTTGGACAAGTCTTTCTTCTTGCCCCCTTAACTAGATTCTTCTTTGGATTGGGATTTCTTCCCTTTCACTTTCTTTTCCTTTCCATCCAAGGCACATTTTTCTTCATCTTCACCCTTGGATGAATTCATGTCTCTAGTATTCTGCCATATTCCTCCTGCACCAAATCATACCATAGGCGTTCCCATTTTGGTAGTTTCTCCCTCCCATTCACCGAATCTTGGTAGTTGTTCTAGATCTTGGGAAGGCCTAGATGGGATAGGCTTACCAAGTCATCCTCTGCTACAATAGCACAAACTTGACCAAGTTCATCACAACATTGTGTGAACCTTCTTAGGTACTGTGTAATGGTCTCGTTCTTCTGCATCTTGATATTTCAAAGTTTTTCCTTAAGCGGCAGTGTCCTATGGTCACTACTATTCTAGAAAAAAACATGTAAATTCTTTCCACATTGCATACGGAGTCTCTTTCCCATCGATATTTGAGGTAATATGGTCTTGTACTCCCTCTAATATGATTCTCCTTTCCTTGGATACACACTTCTTCCATTCTGCTAGATCCTGAGCATCAAATGCTGCTGATTTTGGGATATCATTATCGATGAATTCCTTCAATTCATTATCTTCCAGCACTTCCTCCATGCAATCCTTCCAAGCAACATAATTATAGATTCCCTTAAGGGCATACTCAAGCCTTAGTCCATGGAAATCCATCCTTCTAGCTCTAAAGAATTGATCCTACAAATTTGATCCTCCTACAATAACAACTTTGAAATCTCTACTCTACATTGAATCATGCTCTCATACCATGTAGAAATTAATGTGTAGATTCAAAAATGCTCATCAAATTTACTAAAACACAAGACTCAAAGATATTCTATTGATTTGCGGAAGTTAATTCACCATCTAGAACACAAATCATATATATGCAAAAGGAAACATCACACTTGAACAAAGATTTATCTACGGGAAAGAAATTTCTCAAAACCCCTTCCTATATGTATTTACTTAATCATAGAATAGAGATTAAATTCATATTATTGCTCAAGCTTGAGCACACCCTGCAAGTATATAGTCTATCCATCTACCTGACTGAATGACTCTGGCCAAAACTTAGCCAATTTTCAAGTCCTCAAAGATCCTATTTCCTTGCATTTTTTGTTGAGGAAATTAGCCCCTATTATTTAAGAAATTCCCACTATTGAATTGCGCAATTCCTTTAGGTCCTTCCTCTAACTGCATGCACCACCTGTACACATGGGAATAAACTACAACTAATAGTACATTTCTTTGGAATCTCCATCTCAACTGGGTAACTCGAATTCTCTGCATGCAACAATTATATTGGGTTGATTGATCAATCAATTGGTTGATCACTAAGTGTGGTTGAAGTTCCACTTCCATAAATTAACCTCCACTAGTTCTTCTGACAGTTAGAACTAGTTTAACTGACAATAACTCAAATTACCTTATATAGATTAATACAAATTAGAAATCAATCATATTGAATTGAACTCAAGATTCCCCATTAAATGAGTAACTAAGTGACAAGTTCCATGTCACCTCATTAACTACCTCCAAGATTTCTATTGAAATAAAAATTTGAATTTTCTCTAGTTTGACCAAGGCAAATTCAAACTAATATTTTATTGCTGCATTTTCAACATCATTTGTTTTTTATCATTATTTTGCGCCTCCTTTAGGGTTTCTATCTCTTTGTGCCTTTCTCTCTCTCAAACACTATGACTCGCTAGCATATGCACTCTGGCTAGTGGTCTGTAGGTTGCGCCCTTCTGGCATACCTCCACAAGCTATGCATCTGCTATTATCTTTCACTAATCCACTCCACTGGAAATCCAAGAAAAAATATAATAGTTATAAGCCTTAAACACTAATGATCGCCAATCCTATTTCGATTTTTAGATTCAAGGAAGTAGTTAGTTGGGTTCTAGACCCTGGAAACACTAGGAGGAAATGCAACCAATACCTCAATTCTATCACCCTCCATCACAAAACGGCGGCATTCTTGGGTAGGGTTCTCAAACAAAAGTACAAGGATTGCAATGAAATAATTGCATGCCTCAATGAAATCCATAGAATCCAACACCATCAACGCTCCTACTTGGTCAGCCTTAACACTCTCCAGGAATATATACAAGGTCATCTACAATGTGATATCAAACCTCAAGCACTACCAGGCATAAGTGCTCAGATCCAGTGTTGGTAACATCTTATGACAACTGATGCTTGTCTAGTCATTTTGGCTCATGATTTGGTTTTAGTAAATTATTTTCTTTCTAGTAAATGTATGATCAATTGTAATTGGAAGTACTTGTGGAAAAAATCTCAAGTACTACCTTGCATTTCACAGATGGTAGCCAATGCAAACCCATTGGCATTGATTATGATTTCACAAAAAAAAATGTGAGTTATCATTGTGTTGTAGAAAATTTGAATTAATTAGATAGACCTACTCCACATATGGATAAGTTCCAAAAGAGGAGTGTTCAAAAGCATAATTGTGTTGCCTTAGAAGGCTTCTCAGCATTACAAAAAGCTTGGAAATATACTAAGGATGGATGTAGAAGAAAACTAGTACTTTCTATAGCTAATAAAGAAGACAACCAAATAATTAATGGGCTTAGGGAGGTGAATGATAAGATAGTATTGATTTATAAGCCACATTTGCAAAGATAGAAGTTTTGTTTCATGCAGTGTTTCCATATGCCTCAAGCAAAAATAAAGTGTGGTGGCCATTCTCCAATACCTTGAGAGGCAAGTAGTCTCAAGGGTGTTTCATATACATGTATATTCATATTTGTTATAGTATAATATTCCTATATAATTTTTTCAAGGAAACCTTGTGGAAAAACTCTCGAGTACTTCCCTGCATTTCATAGATTGTACTCAATGAAAACCTACTAACATCGATTTTGGTGCCTAACTCAATAGGGACATTATGTGTGGCACACAACAAAGGAAATAAATCTAGGTATAGACATTGAGATGTCCTACATGAAGCTCAATTGTAGTAAACCACTTTATCTAGCCCATAGATCCATGTATGTGTGTGTGTGTGTTTCATAGATGGTACCCAATGAAAAACCATTGTTGTTGACTATGATGCTTGAATTGGTAGGTACATCAAGTGAGGCACATAACAAAGGAAACAAACCTAAGGGATCAACCTTGAAACCTTTCTCATGAAACTCACAGAATTTAACCACTCGAGCTAGCCCACTAGACTCTATTTTTTGTGTGTCACTAGACTCAATTATTTGTTTATGTGTGTGAGTTTGTAAAGCATACAATAATAAATTAATTGAAAAAAAAGTATTACATTATTAAAAAATAAATGATAAATACATTAAGATAACTTGATTCGTGGTAAACTCGAGCATAAAAAAATCTAGCATTTACAAAATTGAAAATAAAATACCATGAATTAGCATGGGAAAGGAATCAGATAACATAAACATTATTTTATAGTTACAAATTTTTAAACAAGATAGCAAGTAGAATATGTGATGAAATAAGCCATTATGATTCCATGTGTTACAATATGCATAGTATAATTAAATAGACCATGTGCCTAACTTACAAAAAATTGAGACTCTAAACTAAGCTAAACTAAAAAAATGGAAGAAAAAAAGTGAAAAGTGAGTGAGAAATTACAAGTCAAGAGTGTTCCAAAAACACCCTCTCAATTGAGAGCATTCTAAGAACAATCTCTGAGAGTTATTTTGTGATAAGAATGGTTGTGGAGTAGGTGTGAGATCCCTAGGAGCACTCCCTTGCAACGATAGTACCATGTATGAATGCAAATACAAAAAAATAAAAACTAAATACATATTTTGATCAAGATAAAAGAACTAGATGTCAAAATGATTGGTGAAAAGTCTTGCACTAATTTCTTGTTATACAAATGGATTTTACTTCATATTAATATCTGAAAGGTTTGTTTCTTTACACCTTATAAGGACTTTTTCCAAATTCTCTAATGCCTTGTTGAGCCTTGAAAATGTCATTCATTTCCATTACACTTTCACTATTATGTCCATTATATCACCTCCATTTCACTACTATGTCACCACATTCATCCCACTTTCATTATCATTGGGCCACCTTTATGTTTTTCCAATCTTTATTATTTCTAAGCCTTTTAAGTGAATTTGTGGTTAAACATTAGAAAATAATGTGCATATGCTTATACCTAACAAATGGGTTGAGATTGTTGACATGTGTAGGTTGAAAGGAGGCTTCTAGAAGACCCTTATGTGGCACTCTAAGGCCAAATTCGAATTTGGTTGGAAAGAATCATGGGATCATGAGGATATGTGTCACATCTCCTAATTGTATTGTAACTCTAAAAAGACATGTGTCTTATCAGTTCCTATTTTGATTAGGACTCTAGAGGTAGAGGGAGAGATTCATGGACTATCATTAATGAGATGGCTCTCATCTTTTTGTATAAATAGGAGATCTCTCTCATTCATTTGTTAGTCTTTTTAGTCCCTAGTTCTTAAATTTGTAGTTCTTCCTTGATGGCTTTTGGAAGCTTTGGAGAGCTTTGTTGTACTTTGTACTTTTGAAGAAATTGAATAAAGCTTTGATGTTCTCAACATGGAAGGAGATGTGAAGTAGATGTTATGGAGCATATTAGGATGTAAGGTAGAGTAGATTTCATTTTGTAAATATTGCTTTGTAGAATGTAAGGTAGATTAGATTTTTCATTCATGCAATTTTAATTCATGCAAGTATGTTCAATTTTGCTTTGATTTCATAACTAGTGGCATGTGTGATCATCTTGTCTATGTTGCTGACCTTTATTTTTATGCAGTTTGATTTTCATTAGTATCATTTGTTTAACTTGCACTTTACTTTCTGCTCTTAGATATCAAGTTGTTCATCTATTGATGGTTCTTTTTCCATAATCAAATAACTTTATTGGAGCCAAAATATCACTTAGTATAGCTTGGTTTAGTTTGCTTTAAGACTCACATTGCTGACTTGTTCATAACTGTTCTCACATGATAAATCTAGCTGAAAGGCAAAAAGGTTTAGAAAAGGTTAAAGTAGTGTGATTTGTCTCCTTTATGTAGTGTCACTTAGATTAAGTTGAAGAGTTAAAATAGTGTGAGATAGTTGTTCTCACTTTTAATTGAATTTAATATAGATTTCATTTTCATTTTAAATCAACAGCAGAGATACTGGGCCGATGTCATTAGTCCTTTATTTGATGTCTTTATTTTCCTTTAAGCATTTGATTTCATAGGTGGTAGAGGGCCCCTGCCTTGTATAGTTGTCATTTTATTTTTGCATTTTATTTCACCATGTATATTAGCTGTACATAAATTTCTTTCAAGTTGATTGTAGATTAGTGATGCACATAGCCTTTTAATGAACTAATGACGTGATAGAATCATCTTGTCCTTTTGCTGAAGCAGCAAGGATACTGGGTCTCATAGTCATTCTCTCATTATTTGATTATTGCATTTTATTTCGATTGAACTAGTTGTATATTTACACTTTTGTTTAAATACTAACTCCATCAATAACATGTTTTAAGTTGCATTAAACACTTTAGAAAACCAACAAGAACAAAACCCCAAAAACAACATAAACTATAAAACAACGAAGTAAGAGAAAGGTTAACTAAGCACATATAGTGCACCACACTTCATCAGTTTACGATCCCCGGATTGATAATTTATGTAGAGCAATTTAAGACGTTAAATTGACTAGACATTTTGGCGCCGTTGCCGGGGAAGTGTAATTAGGAGACCTTATTTCTTTCATCTGAAAAAAAAAAAAAAAAAAAAAAAAAAAAAAAAAAAAAAAAGGTTAATAATTCTTCAGTATGCTCTCCTCTTGCACTTTGTGTGATCTAGAGGATCAGAAAAAGGATTGTTAAGTAAAAAAAAAAAAAAAAATCTTGAGTATGCTCTCCTCCTGCACTTTGTGTGATCTGGAGGATCAGAAAAAGAATTGTTAAGAAAAAATATAGGAGACAAAATAAACTTCATCACTTCAATTGATTCAAGAAAAAAAAAAAAAAGGAGAAGAGAAAAAATAAACTTCATTTCATTTCCATTTTCACTCCATGCCATCCATTTCATCAATAAAAGTTATTTCCCCATGATCATTTCCATTAAGATTGCCTAACTATCTCTATTTAGCTAAGTGGTTGCTGTGCCAAGTTTCCGCAGCTGACACTGGTTTCCGCAGCTAAAATCAGTTTCTGCAGCCACCACTCTATTTTTCAAACTTACAGTCAAGATGTTAGTGCAATAAAATGAAAATGCAGGTATGACTAAGCAATATAAAAATTCAAAAAAAAAAAAAAACTATGGCTATCTTGAATCCACGACTCCTGTGGTCTTTATTAATGATATCATTGCCCCAGTGCTTCATCCCCGTTATCGTATCTGTGTCATACACTTGACAATAAAAGAAATGGCAGGCAAAAGTTGTTTTTTCTTGTAATTTCCATGTAACCTGTAGCCTTTTCAGGCCAAGAGCGTTTAACTTCATCCAAAGGACCACATGCGTACATTAGATAATCTCTCCAATATTGAAGCTTGGTGAAAGCAAAACTCGCTGATTTGTGATCTCAGAATAGTTGCATGCTGGTTTTTCCAGAAGATTCTCATAATTTTCATAAACTTCTTATTGCACGTAATGGTCCACTATTTGGAAAAGGTTGTCTTCCTTACAGAAACATTAGATTTCTTCGAATACCCTTCTTCTTTTTGGACCATCTCGGTTTTGAAAGCCACCACCGGAATATTTTTAGAGAAACAAGAGACCATAGACGTCTGTGGGCTTTCTCTGGGAAGCAAGCCAACTCTGCCCACCCAATTTGATCTATCTTTCTCTCCTGTTACTAGTTAGATTGGAGCCGACACAAGGAATTGGTTGATGCAACCAGGTTGAGATGTCGATAATACTGCATGACGTGTCAGGTTCCAAGAGGTTCAGCAAATAAAACCACAAGAAAAAAACGAATGCAGCAATTCATAAAATGCAGAACAGTAAAAAAAAATGATAACTCGGAAAAACGTAAACACAGAAAAACATCATATTTTAAACGTTCGATTTGCCCAATTGGAGACGAATTTCAAGAAAATAAAACATGGGTTTTTTTTCCAGGTGGGTCAATTAGATAACCCAGAAACCGTTTGAAGAAATTTGTGGTGGTTTGGGAGAAATCCTCGATTCTTTGGAGCCTCTTTTTGCCGTCGCGTGAAGAAAAACGGAAT
Organism: Pinus tabuliformis; assembly: GCA_031772625.1. Lineage (NCBI taxonomy): Eukaryota > Viridiplantae > Streptophyta > Pinopsida > Pinales > Pinaceae > Pinus > Pinus tabuliformis. The sequence goes on along the minus strand of CM062817.1, from coordinate 925,768,667 downwards.
TTGAGTTATTAACTGACAGTTTGATGTATTCTACGTGCCTGAAGAAGGAGAATTCCAATTTGATTTTTTTTTGGACTCTTTGCCACCACGTCCTCTGCCCATATGCCACCCGTTGCAATTCATTCAAACCAGCAGTTTCAATCTCAAACGGCGCTCCATTACATGAACTGGTTGGATACGGCTCTTCACAGCCGATTGATAGACGTGGCGTGAACCAAGTAACCAGTTTCATTATGGCTCTTCTCCACCGCATAACTCCCGCTACCTATTATAGATTGTGGTTTGACCATTGCAGGATTTTACTATGTGTGTTTTTCTCGTAGTGATAGTTCAGTAAATGGTTTTTACTACAATCCAAACACCAGTCCATTTCAAAAGTTGGAGCTGAAGGCAACAAATGAAGGTCGTGCTGGTTACAGTTTTGCTTCATATGAGTTTCAGTGAAAAGATGTCTAATGTCATTGATTCTTAGAGACGATGATGGGTACACAACATCGTGTTGTCAAATAGAAAACATGGCTATCAATTATATTTGGTTAATTAATCCAGTACATTTTCAGCCACTGTTCTTCCATAAACCTTACAACATAGCCCAGCTGTCTTACCTCTGTTAAATCCTCACAGGCAAACAAATTTTAAACAGAGTAAAGAATGGGTCGATTACTAAAGGCAGAACTGGAAGGGCTTAAGTCTATGAAAGGGCTAAATAGTTATGATCATGGTTATAAGCTGTTTTTTTTATCAATAAAACTGTTTTGCTCTGCAGACAATGAAAAAAAATTTCAAAATTAACGATCAAACTGTTTTAGCCACTTTCTGCAGCTAGCCCCACTTTCCGCAGCCAGCCCAACTTTCCGCAGCTAGCCCGACTTTCCGCAGCTGTTTTGTTAAACTCTAGGTTGCAGGTGCCATCAAGCAAAACAAGCCACATGGGTAGCTAGGGGAATGTTAGTACATGGATGGTGTCCTATTCATTCGATTAAATTTGATGAAAAAGACCCCGGTCAAAGGGAAGTCAAATTGTGTGTTATCACTAAGTCGCCACACTCAGTCGCCACACTGAGTCACTGCATGTCAAGAAAAAAATAATAATTTTGAATCAATGAAATGAATAAGTTATTTGCTCACTTTTCTGAAGGTATTGATTAATTTTGGACTGATAATGAAAGATGAATGGCTAACTTTGTATCCAATATTTTTAGCTACAGAACCATGCACATTCCGCAGCTAAAGTCCAATTCCGCAGTTGTTCTCTGATTCCGCAGCCAGAAAAACCTCATTGTTCAAATCAGCTTATCTTTCTCATACAAAATCAGATTTTGATGATTTAACTATCATTGGAAAGATCTCAACAAGATCTATACAATGAGAAATCTATCATTAGAGTTTGAAATGGCAAATAATGAAATAAATTGCTGAAAAGAAGCAACATCAACTTGAGGCACTAATTCCAAATCAGGTATAAATTCTTTTGATTTTTCCTTTGAGAACTTGTTTCACTAATACAAATTCTTAGTTTTTTGTGTAAATATCATAACTAGAGAGATCGATCACCTCTCTCCTTTGATAATCTTACATTCCATTGCAGAAGAAGTATTAGTTTTTTTGCAGGTTCCAGGAGGAAGGACAAATGACTACAAGAGAATGGTGTCTCTCTAAGAGACCAATTTGTTTCATAAAAGGATGATCAACAACAAAGAGGAAATATGTTGATGCAACAGATCCAAACACTTGAAAAACTTTCAGATACTATTGTCTCCATCACATCCATCACATCCATACTTCATAATAAACCATTCACCTCATTCCACTCCATACTTTCCAATTACATTCACATACACTTTCCATCTCTTTTTGTCCATTCATAACCCACAAATAAAAGCAAGAGGCTCATTCATATGCTTATTTCCCATTGCCATTTCTGCTCTCCATTTCCATTTTCCATTTTCATTTTCCATTCTTTGTCATTTTCATTCTGCAAATAAGCCCTGCTTCAATGCAAATTATTGAGTCCATAGTCCTTTGAGTCTAAGTTCTTTGTAAAAACACCTTGAGGCTTGCATGCCTTAATGGCAAGTCCTCATGCTGACAAACAATGGGAATACATTAATGTCCCTTGTTCGTTAGATCTTCTAGGTGACTCGACATCAGCAAATTCATTCGTACCTAGCAAGATGTGTTTGGGCATCTTGACTCTCATTGTCATCAATGGTGAGAGTTCTCGTGTTGACTAGTGGCATCCATTAATGGCCACTAAGCCAACAATTTCTTACTATGTTCGACATCAGAACATCTTTTCACATAGTAGGAATTGTGCCAATCAGTCTTGAAGACATGAAGACTATTATTTTCAGCATTTTGGAGCAGATTCAGCAAGTTTTAGTAGAAGCAATAAAAAGTCATCTTATCTCTCTATCCATGATTCCTCTTGTTCAGCCACTTGAAGAAGAATATGATCAGAAATTTTCAGCCACTACACATACAACTCATCCATTCCAAAGGGTAAGTGAAGGTACGGCATTTTCTAACTTTTGACCATAGAATTCCATAAAAAAGCTAGAATGATAATTGTTGGAAAAACATTTCTCTTCCTCATTTCATAAAATTGCCAATACCATCAGTTGGGGGGGGAATACATTCATATTCATATCTTGCCATGTCCATATCATATTCAAGAGCTCACATACTTCCAACATACATTAATTATTACATTGCTATTATGAGCATACAATGGCTTTTGAAAAAGTGCTTAAAGGATAAATTGGATACAAACAAAATCATGGTTGTCACACAAGAACCAACCATCATGCAATCCAATAAAGATATACTTTGCAACAATAATCAAAATATCATTATGCAAAGTAGAAGGCAACAACAAAGGAAAAAAAAAATGGTTGTAACACAAGAACCAACCATGTTGCAATTCAAGTAAAACACTTTGCAGAAATATGAAGTTATCAAATGATATCATGCAAAGTTAAGCCAAAGCTCAAGGATCAAAAGAGTTAATGTAATATATATTGCATGAGGACATGCAATAGCTTCAGTTGGGGGGTATGTTGAGCCTTGAAAATGTCATTCATTTCCATTACACTTTCACTATTATGTCCATTATATCACCTCCATTTCACTACTATGTCACCACATTCATCCCACTTTCATTATCATTGGGCCACCTTTATGTTTTTCCAATCTTTATTATTTCTAAGCCTTTTAAGTGAATTTGTGGTTAAACATTAGAAAATAATGTGCATATGCTTATACCTAAAAAATGGGTTGAGATTGTTGACATGTGTAGGTTGAAAGGAGGCTTCTAGAAGACCCTTATGTGACACTCTAAGGCCAAATTCGAATTTGGTTGGAAAGAATCATGGGATCATGAGGATATGTGTCACATCTCCTAATTGTATTGTAACTCTAAAAAGACATGTGTCTTATCAGTTCCTATTTTGATTAGGACTCTAGAGGTAGAGGGAGAGATTCATGGACTATCATTAATGAGATGGCTCTCATCTTTTTGTATAAATAGGAGATCTCTCTCCTTCATTTGTTAGTATTTTTAGTCCCTAGTTCTTAAATTTGTAGTTCTTCCTTGATGGCTTTTGGAAGCTTTGGAGAGCTTTGTTGTACTTTGTACTTTTGAAGAAATTGAATAAAGCTTTGATGTTCTCAACATGGAAGGAGATGTGAAGTAGATGTCATGGAGCATATTAGGATGTAAGGTAGAGTAGATTTCATTTTGTAAATATTGCTTTGTAGAATGTAAGGTAGATTAGATTTTTCATTCATGCAATTTTAATTCATGCAAGTATGTTCAATTTTGCTTTGATTTCATAACTAGTGGCACGTGTGATCATCTTGTCTATGTTGCTGACCTTTATTTTTATGCAGTTTGATTTTCATTAGTATCATTTCTTTAACTTGCACTTTACTTTTTGCTCTTAGATATCAAGTTGTTCATCTATTGATGGTTCTTTTTCCATAATCAAATAACTTTATTGGAGCCAAAATATCACTTAGTACAGCTTGGTTTAGTTTTCTTTAAGACTCACATTGCTGACTTGTTCATAACTGTTCTCACATGATAAATCTAGCTGAAAGGCAAAAAGGTTAAGAAAAGGTTAAAGTAGTGTGATTTGTCTCCTTTATGTAGTGTCACTTAGATTTCACATTGCTTAGAATAAGTTGAAGAGTTAAAATAGTGTGAGATAGTTGTTCTCACTTTTAATTGAATTTAATATAGATTTCATTTTCATTTTAAATCAGCAGCAGAGATACTGGGCCGATGTCATTAGTCCTTTATTTGATGTCTTTATTTTCCTTTAAGCATTTGATTTCATAGGTGGTAGAGGGCCCCTGCCTTGTATAGTTGTCATTTTATTTTTGCATTTTATTTCACCATGTATATTAGCTGTACATAAATAGCTTTCAAGTTGATTGTAGATTAGTGATGCACATAGCCTTTTAATGAATTAATGACATGATAGAATCATCTTGTCCTTTTGCTGAAGCAGCAAGGATACTGGGTCTCATAGTCATTCTCTCATTATTTGATTATTGCATTTTATTTCGATTGAACTAGTTGTATATTTACACTTTTGTTTAAATACTAACTCCATCAATAACATGTTTTAAGTTGCATTAAACACTTTAGAAAACCAACAAGAACAAAACCCCAAAAACAACATAAACTATAAAACAACGAAGTAAGAGAAAGGTTAACTAAGCACATATAGTGCACCACACTTCATCAGTTTACGATCCCCGGATTGATAATTTATGTAGAGCAATTTAAGACGTTAAATTTACTAGACATGCCTCTTCAAATGAATCACCATAAACTGTAAAATCATCCATATAAACCTCTACACAATCATGGATTAGATCAGAAAAGATTCCTAGTACTGCCCTTTGAAATGTTGTGGGTGCATTACATAATCCAAAAGGAAGCACTCGGTAAGCAAAATTTCCCCATGGACAGGTAAATGTGGTCTTATCTTGATCTTCAGGTGCTACCTGAATCTAATTATAGCCACTAAAACCATCCAAAAATGAAAAGTACTTTTTGCCTGCTAAAGTATCTAATACCTGATCGATAAAGGGTAAAGGAAAGTGATCCTTCAGAGTTGCTTTGTTCAATTCCCTGTAATCAATGCATACCCTACATTTACCATTCTTTTTAGGTACTATAACCAAAGGAGAAACCCATCGGCTATCTGAAATCGGATAAATGAAGTTTACATTGAGTAGTTTTTGGAGCTCTTCTTTCACTATCTCCCTAAGGTTTGGATTCATCCTTCTCTGAGGTTGTCTCATTGGTCTATTGTTTTCCTCAATGTAGATGTGATGAATGCAAGTCTTAGGTTCAATACCTCATATCAATATACTCCCATGCAAATGCAGTAGAATGTTTTTGCAAGATTTTGGTTAGCTCTCCCTGTTGTGATTTTTCCAAGTTTTTGTTGATATTCAATGTTTTACCTGGAAAGATCTCAATGGCGGAACTACCAAACTCTTCCATAGAGTAAAGAGACATTTGTCTGGATGATAGATACTCAATATCAGAATCTAACTGAAATTGTGTGGTCATATTCTGAAGATGTTTCAAAGTTTTCTAATGTGTTCAGAATTTGACTATCTTCACTGGTTTCAGAAATGGTAAAGACAGGTTGTATAGTATCCTCATCATCAACCCATTCATTATCCCCTACTTCTGTAATTGCTTTTGCTGGAGGATACAGATTGAATTTCTTTGTCGAACTACCATCAGAAATATACATATCCACGGATCTACCACTGATAAAAGCATCAGTTGTGGCTAGCCAAGGTCTTCCTAAAATGAGAGGGTGTCCTCCTAGATTACTCTTGGGAGTTAAAATCATGAAATCTACTGGATATTCCCAAGAATCTAAGGAGACCAAAATGTCTTCTAATACACCATCTAGTTTGATTATTGATCGATCTGCAAGTTGCAGTAAAGTCGGTGTAAAAATAAGCTTAGGAAGTTTTAGCTGTTCCATAGTCTGTCTACTCATAATGTTGATAGAAGCCCCTAAATCAATCAAAGTATTTGGAATCTCTACCCCATTGATATGTGTTTTGACAATTGGACTACCTGGATCTACATACTTCTGCATAGTAATTTTTCCCATCATGATATCTACAATTTTTCCTACCAGGAGGATTCTTCTTGTATCTCTTGGTTTCCTTCCTGGTCTTTTAAGACTCAACTCCTTTATTGTTTTTGCTAGAATAGGAATCTCTCTAATGGCTTGTAACAAGGGAATCTTGATACAGACATTCTTTAATTCATCTAGAAAATCATAATCAGGCAACAAGATTTGTTTTTCCACCCCTTTGTCAATTTGCAATCTTTTAGGAAAAGGAGGTGTGGATGAAGATGCAGGTTGCTCGACTATAGGAGTTGTGGGGGTTGACTCTTTTTATTTTTCTTTTTGAGTGCTTGGGTTTTGAAGAGATGCTTCAGAACCTTTATTGGTTTCAAGAGAATCTTCCTCAGAAATGTTTTGCTTTTGAGCATCTATAGAAGGCTTGTCTAAAACTCTACCAGATCTGAGTTGTACATCATTAAGAGGAACAATCATATAGGTACGAAATTGTTGTCCTTCTACCATGTAAGAATTTTGAGGGTTTTTATTGTTGGGGTTCGGCAATGGCTGGGAAGGTAATTGATTTGTCTTTTGTTGGAATGGAAGCAAGAGTTGAGAATTTGGATTATGTTGAGAAGGTTGTTGTTTTTGTGGAAATGGCAATGATAATTGTGGATTTTGATTTGGAAGTTGTGGAGCTTGTTGATTTTGAAAAGATGGAGGATATTGATAAAATTGAGCAAATCTCCCATAAGGATTTTGCATACCTTGTACCCATGACTGAAATGGATTTTGAGGTTGGGACCAAGGTTGTTGCCAAGGATTCCAATTTGGTGGGGTTTGAAAGTTCATAGAGTTGTTAAACCCTTGATTTTGTTGCCCCTGCCAAGGTCTCCTTGAAACAAAACAGAGAGACTCAATTGAATTTGGATCTTCTTGAAAGACAGCTTTGAGCCCAGGAATTGAAGGAAAATCCTTGATCTCATGGTTTTCTGAACAAATCACACATGTTTCTACAACTTTTGCATCCAAGGGACATTCCCTTAGAGCATGTTTCTTCATACATTTTGGACAAAAGAAGGCCAAAGCTTCAGCTTCTGCTTTCTGCTTGTTTTGTATCTTAAGGGTGTCTAGTTACTCACTAAGACTCCCTAAAATATCAGTTTTGAATTCATCAAGCATGTTGCCAATCTCAGCCCTACTTACTGATCCAGTTGCAGATTTTGTTTGCTCTAATGAGAGAAGGATCTCTAGGCCCTTTTCCAGTTTTAGATTTTCCCCTTGAGAGATGGACACATAGCTCTACTATATCATGAAGTGGAAGTTGAGATATATCTCCTTTTCCCATCATGTTCAAAAGATCTATCCATTCATCTCTAATGGCTTTTAATAGAAGGGATTTCAAGGTTTCCTCATCTAAGTTATTCATTTTTTCTCTTTTCAGGTTGTATTGAAATATTTCAAGTAAATCCTCCAAGTTTTCATCTTCTCTTTGTACCATTTTGAATACCTCATCCTTGTGATTGGTGGGCATACAATAGTCCAAGTATCTACCCAAAAATGTTTGTTTCATATCATTCCAAGTCCTAATGGATTGAGTGACTAATCCCATGAACCATTTCAAAGCAGCTCCCTTCAATGTTGAAGGAAACAATTTGAGTCTTTGAGAGTCTTCCAGATAATCATAAGTTCGACACACGACTTCAAACTCAAATAGAAATGTTTTAGGATCCTCATTTCGTAACCCATGAAAATTTGGGAGGACAAATGGTGAGATGTTTTTCATTGTTGCTCGAGAATCCTCATCAACTATAGGAAATCCGAATGAGTTATCTCCATCCCTATTTCCCCCATTGTTACCTCTACCTCCTCCATTGTTTCCTCCTCCTCCTCTACCTCTACCTCTACCAAATCCATTTACTACTTCCTCTGTCATGATAGTTTCCTCAGAGACTTCAGAGTCCTCTGGTTCCTCTACTAATGGCGAACGAGGAGGAATTTCTCCCTCTTCTTCTTCAGGTGATTCTACTTCCTCAATTACAATGTGTTTTCCTGTAGAAGTAAAGAAAGGGTCTTTTCCTAATTCAGATTCGGTGGATAGTGTGGGAGAGTCTCCTAATTCAACTACTGCCTCTTGAATTCCAGGAATCCTAAGGCTAGGAGTGTGAGTTGGAGATGATGGAGGTGTTTCTTGTCTATTCCTTGAAGTAGATGGAGTTGTAAAAATCGAACTCTTGGCCCTAGCTAAAAACCTTCCCCTAGAATCTCTTGCTCTATGCATGTCATTTTTTTATTTTTCTTCAAGTCGGGCTAATAATTCTCTTTCTGATCTTCCAGGTCACTCTAGGTGCAAGAAGAGAGCATACTCAAGAAATTATTAAACCAATAACTCTCTTTTCTGATCCTCTAGATCACACTAGGTGCAAGAGGAGAGCATACTTTGAGAAGTTATCAATTTTTACCTTCCTTGAAATTTTCTTGTTTTTTTTTAAGAAATTGGCTACCTAGTTTCACTTCCCCGGCAACGGCACCAAAATGTTTGGTCAATTTAGTGTGTCCTAAATTGCTATTTAAAATGTCAATCCGAGAGTCGTAAACTGCTGAAGTGAAGTGCATTGTATATGCAAGATAACTGATTTCTTATTTCTTTGTCGTTTTTGAGTTTTTGGTTTGTTTTTGGGTTTATCTTCTATTGATTCCCTAATGTGAGATGGCAGAATTGAAAGTCAAGTATGGATGGAAATGGTGACTTCTACAATGATTTTCCAAACTTTAAAGTTCTCAAAAAGGTTTCAAACTTGTTGTGATGAAATCAATTCCCAAAAGAAAATAAAAATGTACCAAAACAGTGAGCTAGTGACAATGAAGCCCAGTATCCTTACTGCTGTATAAAAAGAAAATAAAAACTTAACTCAAAGCAATTCAAATATTGTAAGCAAAGCAAACTAAATCACACTACTTCAACTCATATTCTGACCCCTCACCTTTCGACTCGCTCTGGCTATAGGAGGTAATCATAAACAAATTGAGTAATCTGATATCTAAATTGCAGGAAATGAAATTGCATAAAATGAAACTAAGATTAAACTACACATTCATATTTCAATTCCTGAAAATGACATGAGTAATCTAATCACTAACTTGCAGAAAAGTAAACTAAATCATACTACATCAACTAATATTCTGATTCCTCACTATTTGAGTCGCTTGGCTATAGGAGGTAATCATAAACAAATGGAGTAATATGATATCTAAATTGCATGAAAGTAAATGAGCAAAACAGAACTGAAAGAAATGACAATGCTGGAATTAAAACTCAGAAAATAAATCAGCAGAAAGGACAAGATGATTTCATGTCATTAGTCATTAAAACTATGTAAATTTCCCGGGCTGTCTACAAGAACCTGAAAGAAAAACACTGATCAGTTAACAATCATGAGGAAGCATAAAAGAAAAGATGGACAGCAATTAACATGAATATCATAACAGTGTAATATATACAAGAAAATGATTATAAAAGCAGTGACATAATGAAAGCAAGCAAGAAACTATACAGTAGTTACAGAGCCTCGGTGTACAGGGGCCCTCTGCAACCTCAACCAATCAATACTCAGTCACGAATTGAGCTTAAGAACGTTGTCTTCTCAGATATTAAAATGCAGTCATAAGACAAAGATAGAGCACGACACAGTGGGCTCGTAAAAACAGTGAAGATTACATATGAAAAGCTAACTATCAAGCATATGATAACGCGTTATTTATAACTGAGGATGCTATAACTAATTCCTAAATTCTGTGCTGCCAAACATACACGTGAATGACCACGTCCTGAGATCTAGCAGTATGGTAGCTGTGAAAATTAAATCTAAGGAGTGGTGGTTGTTCGATTTGGTTCACGGATCGATCCACAGGTGTTAGCACACCTCCAGAGATTGAGTAACTTTCCACGCAAAACTTCATGTGGTAAAAACAGAGTCGTGCCACCGCAAAACTCTTGGTTTGACCACTGCTTTGACTGCCCTTGATCGTGGTTGTTTGTGAGTGAGTCGGCTGAACCAAGGGGACACACTTCATGTACACATCATTTGCAGCTTGCCCATGTGGTCGGATTCTCCAGTGGACACCTGTAACATAGTCTTCAACAAAATGGTTGTGGAAACTTGAGTTGGCTGCGGAAAGTGACAAGTTTCCGCAACTGATTGAACAAAAATCTAAATCAAACAGCAGTCAGAAGACATAGTTAGGAAACCATTTTATAAGCTCTTTTTAAACTAATATGCAATGATTTGACAGCTTGGTGGGTCAAGAAAATGGAAAAGAAGGCTGAAAAGGTGTATAGGGAAGATGCAAGTTTGGGACTCAACAATATCCATAAATGATAAACACATTTTATAAAAATAGTCTTGATAACATCCACCATAAGATAATGGAAGCATGCAAAGAAAACTAACCAATCAAACTTTTCCATATGATATGCAAATATAAAGATTCTTAAAGTATTATAATTCCCAAGAAAACCAAACATAAATAAACATAGAAAACAAATCCATTAGCCAAATTAAGATGCCATAACAAGTTATTGTTATAATAATGCCATGCATTAAGAGGGGGGTGTTTTTTCTTGTGGGGAAGACCTATCAGCTATGGGCTCAGAGTTAGCCACAATGGGTTCCCATTCATTTTTTCCTCACTGGGTCTCTTGAAATCACTATACTTTATATATGGCCAAAGGGATGGTTAGAAGCTTGTTGAATTAGAGGATTTCTAGGGCCTAGGGTAGAAGCCAATATCTTTTCCATTTCCAACATTCATGAATAGCTCGGCACCTTATATTGAGTCTAACAACCACTATAAGCTCTATATTGAGCCAAATACAAAGAGGAGAACTTATGTTAGGAGTATTTTCATGGTATAGAGCAGAGTGGTCCAGTAATCCATAATTTTGTGCACATGCACACTTCCAACTCCACATTATATTTTTCATGGTATAGAGTAGAGTGGTCCAGTAATGCATAATTTTGTGCACATGCATACTTCCAACTCCACATTTTTTGCATGCACTTGTCTTTGTAGATACAAATGGGCACATTGTAGGGACGCATCATTCTATGCAATTTTTGTGTATTCTTTTCTGCAAGTGAACAAACAATATTTTCTTGTTTTATAGAGATGACCTAAATATTTATTCTAACCCATTGGTTAAGTGTTTAATTCTTTTCACCACTATCCTTATGTTGTATGTTGTTCCAAGTGTATTAGGTGGGTCATAAGGGAGTGAATCCCCCCTTACGCAGGGGTTTAGCAGAAACTCCCTCAAAAAGAAAACATTGGGAAATATTTTGCACCAGTTTTTGACATTATAAAGCACGCACTTTTTGCTAAAATAGGTTTTGCGGTGCATGGTGGTTTTTTGGTTTTGTAGTTTCAGTTAAGGAACTACAATTGTATTATAACCTAGGATAGATGCATTTTTGGTTTATCGATGCCTCTGGATATATATTGTATTATAATGTTGTATGAAAGAGAACATATTGAAAAAAATATTGATGGTTTACCCAGTTTGGGTTTCCAAAATAAAATATATTTGTTAATGTATGTGTATTCCATTACATCTTTTATGTTTTATTAAGAATTTGTTTAGTAATCATTTGTACAAGGTAAAAACTTACATAATCCACTTCCATGTTGTGTGAAATTCCACACTTTGTGGGAGAGAATCTCCTAAAATATCTAAATTCCAAGTAACATGGGAGAAATTGATTAAAAAGTTAAAAGGCCCAATATCAATTTGATTTTGTATTGACTATACCAAAATAGATGCTTGAAGGCTTTGGTTTTTCCATGCAATGGACATTTGGGTAGGGAAAAACCTTTGTACTTCAAGTGTTGGCCTATATGAAAACCCCCATGGATAACAAAACACACAAAATGAGTTTTTTTGGTTTCTAAGTAAGGCTTTCAAATAGATTGCAATATATAAATCCATGTCTTTTCATTAGAATTAAGTTCTTGTACTTTGTTTCACTTTGCATCCATTCCAAGCCCATATGACAATAGTTGGTAACAATTGATCAATTTGTATTTCTTAAATCCTTTCACTAGGTTCTATCCGCAATCTTTCCATCAAACTTGTATTGTTGACATGTTGAGTGTAGAAATGGCAAGAAATTTTCTACTGCTAATGAATTCGACTTGAAATCAAGAGACACAAATTTCTTCTACTATTATGTGGAAAGGAAAACACACAACCGAAACACATGCAATAACATGAAGCCATCAAAACACAAGGAACACAATCATTTTACAGGGGAACCCAACTGGGAAAAATCTCTTTTGCTACTTTACATTAATTCAGATGATAATATGGATCAATTACAATGATTGTTTCACACATGAAGCACACCTTGCACTGCAACTTTGATCTCCTTCTCACTCACCTGCTCTAACCAATACTTAGCCAAAATAGGACTTTGCCTTTCTCATATTTCCTTGTGCAATCCTTGATGAAATTAGCCCCTAAAAATAGGAGAATTCCCTATTTCCTTGCACAAATATTGAAGGAATTGACCACTTTATCCAATGCAAAAACATTGTACACTCAACTAGTATACAATTGTAAATTACAATGTGCCTATTCCTCCAATCCAACTAGGAAATTCTAATTACATGCATGATTGGGACTACTTTTAGTAAATTGATCAGTTAACTAAGAGATCAGTGAGTTAACAATTGTTATAACTGCTCAACTGAGCTCCTACTGACTCCACTAAATACTAGAGCTCAGTTAATTGAGTTTAACTAACAATAACTCCACTAGATTTCTAGATTTTAGCAATCAACCCATGCACAACCCTACTTCTAGCCTATAATTTGAATTTACTGATTTAACTAGGAGACAAAGCCATGTCACTCTAGCTAACTGCAATCCAAGTCATCCTGCTGATGTGGAAAATCAAATTTCTCCATTTTACTAAGGCACAAGTCAAATTGATCCTTTTCTTGCTACAAATTTAACATTGAGCTTCAAAAAAGTGTATTGGAATCAAATTATGGATTCTAAAATAATTATATTTATGTGGGTCTTTGAAATTAAATTCAGCTTTCAAACCATCCCAAATCTTCTAGTTCCTTGTCTAGTAGTTATTATGGTCCCCTCGATATTTTAGTTCTTTTTTAATAACTCTCTTGATTTATCACCATATTATCTCTCACCTTGGAGATTTTTTATTTGAAAAATGATTGGTATCCACTAAAGGCTTTGGTCATTAAATGAAAGCCATGAATATAAGAAGTCACGTGTCTATAATAGCTCATGTTGAATGGTTACCTAGGTTCACCATATTATTTGGATACAAAAGTCCTTATGGTAATCATTATAGCAAGAGTGATTAAATGCATATGAAAACTTTGATTATTACAAGGCTTGCATTTGTGAGGGGTTCCATTAGTAATACACTTAAGATTCTTTTCTAAGATTCATGACCTATCACCTAAATGACCCATTTATCATAAAGATCTTGAGCCTAAGTTCTAGTGACAATAATCCCCATTCCATCATTGTCCTTAGGAATGCAATAGAGACTCCAATTCACCCCATGAAATCTATTCTTCAAATAAAAGGTGCCCCATAAAAAAAAATTGAGAAGTTGTTTCATTTCATAAAATATTGGGTAAAATTGACCCAACAAGAGGAAAAATGGACATTAATGAAAAAATAAAACCTTACAAATAGTGAAAATATGAAATTTAGCAATAAGGAATAAATGTTTAACAATGATTTAAGTGATCTTATTGGAAACACTTTACAATATTGCTTCTTGTAATTCCTTGGAGTGACATGGAATGCAAATTTGATCCCTAGAAATTTGGAAACTTATCCAAGCTAGATCTAGGCTCATTGTTGACAAGACAACCAACAAGGAGCCTCCTTCTAACTAAGCTAAAAGAACTAGGTTTTAGCCACATATGACTTATGGTTTGAAGCTTCATAGAACATTTTCAATTAGTCCGCAACATTTGCAAGAGTTTATTTCCCTTATAGGATGGTCAAAAAGAAGCCTTCAACAAAATATTCATTCATAAGTTGGACACCTTTAGGGTTAGGAAGGGGAATTCCTTTGATAAGGCCTTCTATTATTATGTTCTAAGAAAGTAACATATTGCTTATTCGATCACCAAATAGAGTGAAAAATCTAGTAGGGAGTGTTTCTAAATAGATCTAAGCAAACCAAATTATTCTAATATGGCTTGGTTTAGAGAAAGGGAAATACTAGCTTCAGCAAAACTGGTCTCCTCCAATTTAATGAACATGGCCAAAACATAGACACGCCAACATAGAAAGAATGAATAACCACTCTACCTGGTCATATCCTTTTCGAAGTCAATTTTAATAAACACAAATTTCTAACCTAAATTCCTAGCCCATTATATAACCTCCTATACAAGAATAAAAATAATGTTATCTAAGATACATTGTCATTTGATGAAATTAGTTTATCCAAGCTTAATAACCGTTGGCAAGAACAATAACGTTATCTAAGGCACATTATCCTTTTGTAATGTCCCCAACCACTTTGGAGGAATATGGGGGACTTCCGCTAGCTTAAAAAGTCCTTGTGGGCTAAGGTTGGGAAGAAATTAACTAAGGGAACATTATTCACATAGGAGAAAACATTATAAATGCTAAAGTGACAAAAAGGGGACATGTCCTAGGCTAATGAAGAACCACTTTTAATTTATAAAGTGAAAAAAACCACCAAGTGACTTTATAAAAATAAAAAGGTAAAAACGTGGAAAAGGGGGTGAACTAATTATAAAAAGGGGGAAATTACGAGTTTTTCCTCATTATAGTATTTTTCCATTTGAGAAAAATAAATTTTGGAGAGACCTTGGAGAAGAGTCTAGGGGTTTGGAAACCCTACTTGCAAATTGCTAGTTTCAGTTTTGATACCATACACCCTAGCTTGTTGGAGAGCATAATCACTCAGATTTTTCTATTATGCTTAATTAAATAAGAAGATTTGTGGAATATAATGGAGGTATTTGTTTTAACAGTTGATTTTGTCTTCTAATCTTGATTTTTTCGTATATATTTATAGGTTGAGCATTCAACTTGATTTTGGGAATGAGTTCAGTGAGAAATGGGTCTAAGTTTCTCTTTATATAGAGGGTAGATGTTCTAAGCCCAACTCGGGTCGATTTTACCATTTTTTAAGGGTCGGTTTTGTTGTAGTGTGTGGTTGAGTTTTGCTAACTATTGGATCAAGTTCCTCACTGTGGGAAAAGGGATGAGTTTTCTCTCTTATTATTAGCCAATATTACCACGTCAAGGGCTAAACTTACCATTTTGTGTTGGCCATATCTTTATTCTCTATTATCTTTGTTTGGGGTTGAGTTATCATTGTAACCAGAGGTCGAGTTTATAACAAAGATATTCCTACTCTAAGGATGAGGTGAAGGGATGTGATATCCCTGTGTCCAGTATATCGTTGTGGGACCTGTCTACTTAGTCAAGTTATTACTTATTTCATGGGATGTCGGTACCATTACCGTGGTTGTTAGAGATAAACCATCCTTGTGAGGTAATGCTCAAGTTAGAATGTTGTAATAGAGGAACTTTGTTGGAGCAGTCAAACATAGAATCTTACCTTGAATTTTATTTGCATATATATATATATATATATATATATATATATATATATATATATATATATATATATATATATATATATATATAGTTAGATAGACAGATAGATAGATATACCAGGTTCCATTGTTTTGTTGCTCATTGTACTCTCTTACTTCAATTGGTGAAATGACTATGGTTCTTATTTGTATGTCTAATATAAATGATTAACCAATGATTTATTATATTTATGGGTGTTGAATGAATGTCATATTTCTTATTTAGAGAACTTTTATTAGTCCTTTAATACTGTGTATTTATTTTTGGAATTAAAAATCATAACAGTGCACCTACAGCCAAGTGTCATTAAATTGTTTAACGAAATCTCTCTCAAAAATTTGGTGACAGATTTAAGGTACTTCCAATGGGTATCTTACACCTTTGATGAAATTGGTTTATACTCCCTTCCTAGGGGTATAATGCATACTCAAAGGGCATATTAGAGTAATAATAGCATGGCTATGATGACCATTTAATATAAGGTCGATTGGGTCTACTATGTTTGCTATTATTAAATAAGACATGTTTGGTAGTTAGCATGAAATAAATGCAATATGGAATCATTAAAGAATGCCCACTCAATACTCAACATGAAATAAATCTAATGTGGCCTTATTAGAGAATGCATGCTAGGTTGTTAACATGTGGTTATGATTAGTAGTTAGTTATTTATGAATCATGTATTGGAGTTTGACCCATTGAGAGGTTGCCCCATCAAGGATGTAAGTGAGAAGAGTTAATCCTTCCATAAAATGCATTTTGTATGGTGTTTTATTTCCTTAGGAGTTTTTGATATTGAATAAAGTGTTGATCATTTTGATATATCATTTGTGAATCAATTTTAAAGGTTAGGGATCATAACCATGGGTATCAAATCTCTTCCTTGTGCGAAAGTGGAAGAACTTTTGGGGTGGGGGGCATATTTTCAAGGGGAAAATCAGGATCACGATAACCAAATCCATTTGTGAAGGTTTCTACATAGAATATGAAAAAAAAATACAATTTAAATTCCTCTCACAAATATATGTGATTTCAAACAAAAACCATCGTTGAAATTGGAATCTTAATTGTGAAGCTATTGCCAAATTAAAATCAACTATCTAAGGATTTTTTGATGATAGCCATAATTATTATAGAGCAAATTTATTTTGATAATTCCTAGACTATAGCCAAACCAATGCCAATATAATAAAAGTGACTAAGGAATTACAAAAGTGGGATCATATTGGTGAATTGTACAAATACCATGAAAGTTACACATGATGTTTCAAGTTGAAATTCTTGCAATGCAATTATCATTGTGTTTATGGACCAAATTACAATACAATCGATGACGGTATAAGAAAAGTGGTTGTGGTTTTCAAAGTCTGTGTTATTATAGTAATTCAAAGAAGTATCAGGGAAGCTACAACCACTTCAAATTGAAATTATTGTAGAACATTTATCTTTATATTTGTGAACATGATTGTTACAAGACCAACACCATTAGGCATAATGTGACTATGTCTTTTCCAAATTGGGGTCATAATAGAATTAATGATTAGTGTTAAGAAAGTTAAGGTAATTTCAAATTTCCAGCCTCAACATCCTAATGGAACCCAAGAATGGAAATGGTGAGAACCCTAAACAAGGTGGCAATAGCTAGAATGTTGTAGGATATTCAAAAAAAAAAAAAGAACAAATTATGGAGGTTCAAGTGATTTGTTAAGAAAACAAGGAACGTTGTAACATTGGAAGATGCATACTTCCATTAGAGGAGAGAATACAAGATACATACATGCCTAGTTTGATTTAGAGGAGGCTTGTGATAATTGGCATATGGATAGTTTTCATCTCTAGGATGAAAACTCCTTCCATCTTACCTTTGATGACTCTACATCATATGAAAAGAACATCATTGAGGGAAGTCATAAGTAAGTTATGACTACCAATTTTCAACTAGGATATTCTCCATAGGTCATGTTCCTTCCAAATTCACAATCGGCCTTTTGTGGCTCAGAAGATGGTATTTTGGATATATTTGGTTCTATATATTTGAATCCATATGAGCATGGTGGAATTTTGGAGCACTATACTCAAGCATTTCTTGAGCTCAGGTGTCTTCAATGTGAATTCAAAATTAGCACCTATAAATGGTGCTGAATTTGAAGGATGAGATCCATGCCTACTTCATCTTTCAGTCTAGAAATCGTATATGTGACCCTCATTTGTTGGACTCATTTACAATTGTAGTCAACATCCATACATGATACCTTGGTTATGGTTGTACATCAGCACCACAAGCATTGAGAGAAATTCTTCTTGAAAGGGGATGAAATTATGGGATCCTCCCTAGGGGTGTAATGGGGGGCACAGGGCACATTAGACTAATAGTAGTGTAGGTATGATGGTCAGTCATAGTAAGGTAGAATAGGTCCACTAAGTTTGTTATTATTAAATAAGACCCATTTGGTAATTAACATCAAATAAATGTAACTTTGACTCATTAAAGACATCTATACCCTCCTTATGAATCATGTATTGGAGTATATTGTGTTGGATCTTAACCCAAAGAGGAAAACGAACAAGAGTTTATCCTTCCATAAAAATATCATTGTATGATATTTCCCTATCTTAATGGTTTTCAATATTGAATAAAGTTTTGATCATTCGAATATATTCTTTGTGGTTCAATTTAATGGTTATGGATATTAGCATGGAATGTCTCATCAATGATTGGTATTTAACAACTTCTTTATATACCTAGAGCAAGGTGGGTCCCTTGAAACCCCATGTGGCCTTCTAGAATTCACATAGGGATCCATCAAGGCCTAAAGACTTGTCATCAACCAGTTTTTTGAAGCCTCCATTGTAAACTCATTTACATTCAAATGTTGTTCACATCTAAATTAAAACCTTGACAAGAAATATTTTCTTATTTATTAGTTAGTCGTGTTTAAAATGCAACAAGAAAATCTTAGTTTGACTTTACCTTGGTCAAACTAGAGAAAATTTGAATTTCTATTTCAAAAGAAATCTTGGAGGTAGTTAACTGAGGCGGCATGGCACTTTTCAATCAATTAACTCAATTAATTCGAGTTGGTGAAGCTTGAGTTTAGTTTAGTATGATTGATTGCTAATTTTTAATAATCTATTTCATTTAATTTTAGTTATTTTCAGTTAAACTAGTTCTAACTGTTAGAAGAACTAGTGGAGGTTAAGTTGTGGAAGTGGAACTTCAACCACACTCAGTGATCAACCAATTAACTGATCATTCATCCCAAAATAGTTATTGCATGCATAAAATTCAAGTTACCCAGTTGATATGGAGTTTCCAAGGCAATGTACTATCAATTGTAGCATTTTCCCTTGTACACAAGTGGTGCATGCAGTCAGAGGAAGGACCTAGAAGAATTGCACAATTTAATAGTGGAAAATTACTAAATAATAGGGACCAATTTCTTGGAGAAACAACGCAAGGAAATAGGAGCTTGGAGGCCTTGAAAATTGGCTAAGTGTTGGCCAGAGTCAGTCAGTCAGGAAGAGGGATAGACTATACACTTGTAGGATGTGCTCAATCTTGAGCAAGCATATGTATTTCATCTCTATTATTTGATTAATGCAATACATATAGGAAGGTTTTTTGAGAAATAGCTTTCCCCTACATAAATCTATGTGCATTTGTGATGTTTCCTTTTGCATGTCTATGGTTTTTGTTCTAGATGGTGAATTAACTTCCGCAATTCAGTAGAATAGCTTCAAGTCTTTGTGATTTAGTAACATTTGATGAGCAGTTTCGAATCTACACATTAATTTCTAAAAGTCGATGCTGCCATATTTTGATACATGTTCAAGCATGGCCATATTCCTTTCATCCATCATTCCTTTTATTAGAAACACCATCTTATAATGATACCAAAAATCCCATTGAATACCTACTTGGCTTGTAAATCCTCCTTGGGAAATTTTAAGAACTTCAGTTCATTCCATCACTTCCATTGAGGCACCAACTACTATACATCCAACATAACATCCATGAGGAAGGTTGCATGAGGATGTATAACTAAATTATCATGGTGAAATTATGCGAATTCAAGCTTGCCATTTCTTCTAAATTTGTTGATGAACTATAATGTAACATAATGCCTCTTGAGCTCTTTGAGGTGATTGTGGGCATCTCTACATGTCATACAAAGGCATTATCATTTTAAGTTCTATTAATAATTAGAAGATAATGAATGATACTATCAGTTACCCAATTAACTATATAAAAAAATGAGAAGGTTTCCCAATACTATATAAAAAAGAGGAATAACGTAATGCCTCTTGAGCTATTTGAGGTGATTGTGAGTATCTCTACATGTCATACAAAGGCATTATCATTTTAAGTTCTATTAATAACTAGAAGATAATGAATGATACTATGAGTTACCCAATTAACTATATAAAAAAATGAGAAGGTTTCCCAATACTATATAAAAAAGAGGAATAGTTTTGATACAGCATAGTCCCTACCTCTACCGCTAATTAATTGATCAAGGGAGTGTTTTTGTGCATTCCATTGTTAACGTGGGGTCAACATTTCATTTTGCATTTTTAATATGTCGTTATAAAGCCACTTTGTCATTATAAATCCACTTTTACACACATTCTCTTGTTTTTGGATAGATTTCTCCACACAATTATTCAGTTTCCCATATATATGTTATTAAATCCTTATTCGAGAGTGTTTTTCACACTTGCATTTTCTTGTTATTGTCACCTCCGCATAGCTTTTTTCGCACAATTAGTAATTGTTTTTCGTTTTGTTCATAATTATTATTTTTTTTAGCTAAAATAAATTAAAATGAAATTATTTATTGCTAAAGGATAACAATGTGGAGCATCTGCATTTGTCCGCACAATGATTCAAGTGTTTTTCACACTTGCAATTTCTCGTTATTGTCACCTCCATACAGCTTCTTCCACACAATTAGTAATTTTTTCCTATTGTTCATAATGATTCTCTGTTTTAGTTAAAATAAATTAAAATGAAACTATTTATTACTAAAATATAACAGTACAGAGTATCTACACTTGTTCACACAATGAATTTTATAAAACAAGTTCATCAGCTAAGAAACTAGAAAATGCGAACCGGAAATCGGCAAAGGTGAATCGTTAATGTGGGATTCACATTTCATTTTTATTATTCTGCATTTTCTATATGTCTTTATTACCATCTCCGCAGATGCATAATGAAAACAACCTTACAACATCTTATTTTGGGTCCTGCAAAGCTTTATCTGCACAGCTAGTCGTTTTGTCGTTTAAGCTCTCAAGCTTCCATTTTATGCACTTTCGCATTCAAACAACTGAATTAAAACCAATATCAAAACGCATTACAATTAAAATAATCCTCTCCATTCTCCTCATTCCGCACAATTTCCACACATGCATTTGTTCTTTGCATAACCTTCGCACGTTAATAACCATCTCTGTACAGCTCCTTTCGTACATCTACTTCAGTGGTCACAGAAAATGCTCATAGCTAATAATTAAAAAGTCCATTGTGCAAAAGAAGATATCAAGCTTTGATTGTGCAGTTGTCCTCGCATCTATTTTTATTTACTTGATTCTCTTTGCATAAATATTTTCAGCCTACATTCGCATTAAAGGTTTTTATTTCTAAGATTTTAATATTAAAAATGAATATTTTATGCTTATATTATTGATAATAGTTTAATTGTAAATAATTAGGCATATGTGCGGAAGTGTGGATGAGTTGTATTGTGTGGAGGAAGCTTTCAATGTGTGGATCGCCTCACTTAGCACAAAAGGATTTTTATTGTTAATATTTTATTTAGTATTAAATAAGGCATATTTGCTCAATAACATTGTCTATCCTTAGATTATTATTTAATTGATTATATATTTTAGTATTAAAAATGCATACTTTATGCTTATAATATTAATAATATTTTAATTTGTGCAGAAGTGCGAAGGAATTTTATTGTGCGGAGGAAGTTTTAAATGTAAGATAAATAATGTGTATTTTCTTATCTCTACAGCTAGTTAAGTGGGGTCTGCATTTTGCCCACATTTCTCTCTTGGTGCATGGCTAGACTATACCAGAGAAAGTAGTTATTTTAGTAAGTTGTTGACATATACAAAGCTATTGCTGATATTTTAATTGTAAATAATGTTTATTTTCATATTTTGGAATATTTTGAATATATGTTTGTTCAAGCTCTTGTGCAGAAGTGCTCTTCGTGCGGATTTGTGCACTTTGTACTAACTACTAATATTATTGCTCATATTTTAGTTATAACTACTGTTATTTAAGTGATTTTGTACAAAATCACATTAATATTGAATATGGGTGTGGTTGAGAGTGCAAATTTCGCCAACATTTCTGTGTTAGACTATGCTTGTTCCACATTTCTTTCTCTACGCAACAATGCCTACAAATCTTCATCCACACACACTATATCTTTATGCTTATGTGTGTACCTCCAAATATGTTTCAAATAAGGCATATGTGTGGAAGTGTGTAGGAATTTCATTGTGTGGAGGAAGCTTTCAATATGGGGATTACCGCACTTGGAACTAAAGGCTTTTATTATTAATATTTTAGTATTAAACAATGCGTATTTGTTTCTTCGCAATTACACCAAAGAAACTGTTGGAATTATATGATATTGTTGTTAATATTTTAGCGATAAATAGTGCATATCTCCCTATCTTTGCAGCCAATTAAGTGGGGTATGCATTTCATCTACATTTTTGTCTTAGCCCATGCTTGTTCCACACTGGTTTCTCTGCACAATGATGTATGTACATCTTCCTCTGAACAAGATATATTTGGAGACATATGTGAAGTTATTGCTAATATTATAAGTGTAAATAATGCTTATTTTTTATTATTTCGAATATATATTTATTTAGGCTCTTGTGGAAGTGCTCTTTGTGCGGATTTTCACATTTTGCACTAACTACTAATATTATAGCTCATATTTTAGTTATAAATAATGCATATCAGTAGTCAATTGAGTAAAACATAGGTCATTTGGTAATCTTAGAAGAAAAAAGACACCTTCGTATAGATTTGACCGCACAAATTTCGTACCAAACACTTTTATTGTTTTTTATTGCTAATATTTTAGTTATAGATAATGCATATCAGTAGTCTATTGAGTAATAGTTGTGCGGAATGCATACAAAGTTATGTACAAAACTGCATTTGTAGAAAAAAAATTGTGCAAAACTCTGCACTTAACACTAAAACATTTTATTGGTAATATTTTAGATTGGCAAGTCCAATTTTCACATCATTGAACAGATTCACAATGCACTCAAACGATTTAATCAAATATTAACTCAAATGGATTGTAGTTAGCAATAATGTTAATTTTTATTTTAATCAATAACGCAGTATGAGATATAAAACAAAGTTTCAAAGCATGTGTTCAAATACAAATAAAAAATGTTATCATAAAATCGATATAAGTAATTAGTTTTGAATGCAAAAGAGTTCTTGTAGTTTAATTTGTAAATAGCGACTAGTTCACAACATGTTTAGATTCAAGACATAGGAATTAAAAACAAATTTTCTCAACAAAATCATAACTAATTTAATTTAATTTATATCTATGATTTTTGGATTTATAGTTTTTTTAAGTACGGTATTCCTTGCGTAGCGCTTTGACTGTGTAGAAGAAAGTTGTTATCCAGATCAGAAAATTCTGTTGTATATTCTATTATTAAGGGATACATGTCTAGGATGCCAAACCATTGCCAAATGTTCAATTTCATTTAAAGCAAAAACAAAACACTAAATGTAACAGAAAAGATGAAAGCATATTTTTGGAAATTTATAGAAAACACTATGTCATAATAAAATGTCAATGAGCGTGGACATAACTCATATTTATACTAGATCATATTCAAAACATGCTCTTCAAAGACAAAATTGCTAAATAGAATCATAATTGTCCAAAGAAAATTGTAAAGTAAATGGATTTGTTGTAGTGGAAATTGGTGTTTTGCTTCCTTAAACTAAACCTGCATCTTTAAAACAACAATATGTAAGATATATTACCATTCCATGACTTGTTGAAGAAACACATTGACTATTTTTTTAATGTAGGCGTTGTCGGTGGAAACTGTGACTTCCATTTTCACATTTTTGGTGAAAATCTATTTTTCAATTTCTCTAGTTTCTTCCTGCACATTGACAACCAACTCATTGTTCTGCTTACTAACCTTGGAAAAAATAATTAGCCAGGTGCCAATATGTTTTGCAGTAAAATCAATGATGCTAGTGAACTTTGCTGCCATTTTTTGTTTTTCTCCAGCAATTAAGTTTGTAACATGTTGTTTGAAAATAACTTAGAATACTGCAGCATTCCCAGACTCTCTAAGCCTTTTATAATGTACATTGCCCTGAAATAGGCATCATCTCTCCTTAGATAGTTCATTACAAGTAGACTTGATATGTGTAGTGACCCTTTTCCGCCCATCCAACTTCTAATTGCTTCACTTTATTCAACATTTGGTAGTTGTTGGTTTTTCTTTTTGAAATCCGAGAGTTGTCCTAGCCTGCACTAAAAGTATTTAATTAGTTGTCAATGAATTTATTGTCTTCTGTAAGATCATTGTTAAACAATTCCATAAACATCGTCATTTTCTCTTACAAACACGTTAAATCAAAAATTGCTTGCCAAGTATCATCAATGATTTCTAATCTTTGGCATATGTTATTGAGGATATATATATTCACTACATTAAGCATATTCGTAGCCTTGTTAAATGTTTACAGGGTTGCAACAGCGGAACATGACAATGAAGGTGATCGTACTACCAGTGGCATCATTAACAGAGGAACTGGATTCGCAGTGTCTTATAGTTCTTTTAATTTCCTTTTTAGCATATGATTTTCTGCAAGCATATTGGTAACACTTTGAGTAATTACATCATTGGTAGATTATTTCAATATGAAGAGCCTCATCGTATCAATGCCAAACAGATCAATATCCACGTGTTCTTGATCAATAATATTTTCATTTGCAATATTTATCTTTTCAACTATCATTTTTTTGTTGGTCTTTTCATACTTTTCATTTTTCAATATGACACGACATTCATCAAAAATAATGTCCTCTTCTACAATTTTCTCCATTATCTTCTGATTCTCTGCTAAATGAGTAGCAACCTAATTAAGTTGTTCACTGCTATCACTTTCTACGTCTATAGCCTATTGAATGCTTTCTCCATTGAAAACACTTTTGGACTTGGGTGTTTTAACTATATGCATTTGGTATGGAAATAATTTGTGAAAATTATCTTGCTCATCTTGATGACTTGCTGACTCACCAATAATCAGTTTTACAGAGCCATGATTTTTTCTTTTTCCTTGATTCATGGATGGAATTGCACTAGTGACATGTGTGGAAGGTGAAGATTGTTGTGCGGTATTTAGCGATTTTTTTCTATTTTTCCTCATTTATTCTCTGGGCTTCCATTGTCAATATTTGATACTTGATTTCTTGCAAATTTAATAAACTGTGCAGTGTAAACATATTTGCTTACAAATTATGACAAGAAAAAATTGCACTAGTTCTTTCTTCGCATGCAATTTAGGTTACTAAGGCAAAGAAAATGCACATAACAAAGGAAAATGAGAACGAAATATTTAATTTATAATATGCAATTACTGCATGTGTTGAAACTTTTTTCTAGAGTCCCTGTGTTCATAAAGTGTGTAATGAGAAAATACAAATCCCTAAACAATTCTGTAGAAAAAGAAATATATTGTAGAGAGTGAAAGAACCTAAGCAATGGAGAAAATGAATTGTTGAATACTGCTAAATCCACTGAGAAGTGAGACCAGGAAATTATTCGCTAGAGAAAATGTCTATGTTTCTCTTCTTTTCCATTGGCAGATTCAAATATCATTTGGTTGATTGTATAATTGAAAATAGCTTGGTTCATTTATCTGCTATTTATATTTGTCTCAAATGTTGAGTAAATTTGCAATTTGTTGTTGCAGTCACAATTGCCAATTGTTGTTAATTTTCATGTGCAAACTACCACATGTGGCACTCTTAATAAATAGCAATTGAAAATATCAAAGCCAACATCTACGAGAAGTAATAGAAATAAGTATCGATATTTCAAAACCATCTTCTCCACTAAGTCCATATTTTTCCCTTGATTTAATATCATTGAAATATGTGTTATACAAACATAGTTTCAATATCATAAAACATCATTGTGTGTCTGTACTACGTTCTAAAAGGTTTTCTGGTGCATTTTCCGACCTAAATTGCCCAAAATATGTCAATGATTTCTTAGATTCACGATTTTGGATTGAAATTTATGCACGATCTAACAGTCGTACAAGTTTTTGAAACGGCTAAATGCATATATGCAATAATAATAAAAATCTCATGAAAATTATGACAATTAGATTTGAAACTACCCACAATAATTGTTAAAAGTCGGAAATGAATATCATGCATAGATGTGTTTGGTCATTTCTATAACAAATTGATTTAGTTACTGAGCTGGCCCCCACTAGTAAATTGTTGACTATTTGTTTTATTTTGATACTGACAAAGCTAATTGTTTACCAAGGTCACAAATTTGCCCAAAAAGTTATTTTTAACCGGAATTGGAGTTTGACAATTGTAACCCAGATTTCCCAACATGTTGGATTTTGGCAAAAATCATAACAGAATTTCCACAATTTTCCGAGCGAATTTGTCACCTCGGTAAACTACTCCATTGCCATAATTCATTCCAGTTGGTTGCATATATATTTTCTCATGATTTCTGACAAGGAGTTTCATGTACTAATGCCATTAATCATGATTAATAATGTGATGCCAATGGTCCTCACTATCATTCTTACTTAGTCATTGTCAGATACAGGTTCGATTTATTGACTCGTTTAACACCTTTAATAAATAGCAATTGAAATTTTCAAAGTGAACATTAGTAGTAGCTGGTGAAATAAATCTTGAAATTCAAAAATTATTTGCTTTCTTACTTTGGTAACAGTTATTTCTTTAATGTTTTTTTATATATGTGTATTAAATAGAAAGAATTTACGAAATAAAATAAATATGATTTCATTGTGATCATGTACATTATTGTACATGTATTCAATAAGACGATATAGGAATATCATGTATAGACACAAGGCAAAGTTGATCAACTCAAAAAATGCCAAAATGTTTTACATAATCTTGTACTAAAGGTTATTAATTAATTGTTTTATTGACACTAAATCATGTTGCTAAACATTGGCATATAGCTTGCTTCGCACAACTGTCATTATATTTTTAATTGGATAAATATTGGACAAAGCACCTTTGGGAACACTCAAAGCACAGTTGAACATGCATTTGTTGTTAGATACGCACAAACATTTTTGGATAGCTACTTATGTATTCAATACATGGTCCATTGGACACAGTCAAAGAAATATGGATGTGCATTTGTCCTTTACACATGCTTCTTTAGAACAGAAGCTACACCATTCAGTAATCGTTATTGCAACTGGATCATAAATCGGTCTTCTTTATTTGAAATTACAACATAATGGTTTCAAATATGTGCCAAAGGATGGTGTTTCAAATATGTGTGGAAGGATGGTGTGTAGAACAAGGAACATAAACTTCTGCATTCAAATACATATGCACTTCGACGTCGCTCTGCACACTGAAATCCCCACACAAGGGCTCATGGAATATGGGCATGTTAGCTCTAACACAATTTATATTCTTAATTGAAACTATTTTGTTTTGCACTAAGTACTTTGCGCTCTGTATTTTTTGTCTAAACACCTACGGAAGTGTTGGTTGGATGCAAACAATAACTGTGAAAAAATCAAAACCATATACAATATCAAATCTTATTCATCAATTTTAGTGCCATGTATGGTAGTGGGTTTTAGCCAAATTCATATTTGTGTTTATGACATTGTATCTTGTAATAATCATAACAATAGCAGACAACATACAAACTGTTGAAATAATTCTCTACGTTCTTGATGACGAAACTTGGTATTAGCAGGTCTAACATGCAAAAAATAATTAAAATCAAGTACTATTATTGATATCCATTGAGTAAATCCACACGTAGTGATGTTATCATATCTAGTTGCAAATATATCGAGAAGGTCGTGTCTATCAATATTATAAAATACCCTTTTCGATATTTATTCAATGAATTCAAGTATATATTACTTTTAATAGTCCAGGATTTACCATGATTCAATTGTTCTGGATTGGAGAAAAGGCTATGAGCATTGGTTGGGAGTGTTGTTGATGCTAGTGCTAGTGTGCCCTGTTAGCACTCCAGGAAACTCTCCTAGGTCACAGCTCTGAGATGCCTGGTAACATGTAATCTTCAATATTGTTCTCAAAACGATTGGAATGGATCATGGTTTGGTTCAAGTCAGATGACCATTTCAGCTCTATTCCCACTCAAGACATGCATGAACACCCTCAACAACACAAGGCTTTAAACCACTAATACTCAATAGTTTATAGATTAAAGGGAAAGGTGGAGAACACTGACTCTATCAATAGATTGCATATATACATAAATGAAAAGCTAGCTACAGGTAGCAAAGAGAATATTGACTGTACTGGCCTTTCATTTATGTTTTATATGCAATCTATTAATACAGTCAGTGTTCTCCACCTTTCCCGTTGAGGGTGTTCATGCATTTCTTGAGTGGGAATAGAGCTAAAATGGTCATCTGACTTGAACCAAACCATCATCCATTCCAATATTTCTGAGAACAATATTGAAGATTACATGTTACCAGGAATCTCCGAGCTGCGACCTAGGATAGTTTCCTGGAGTTCTAACATAATTGGCGTTGTTGCCGGGGAGAGGAAACTAAAGCTCAGCTTCCCTGGGAAACGACACAGATCTAGCTTTGATGATAGACAAAGTCTGGGCACATTTTTTGTTGTAATCATCTATCTGGCGACTCTACTGGAGGTTGAACCTCTTGGCGACTCCACTTCATAGTTTTGGCTCAATTTGTGAGGCATACTCGGAGAAACCCTCAAAAGTAACAAGCTGACCCAGTGCCTGACCTTGAAAAAATCATCAAAGAGAGAAAGGTATTGTAAAAAGGAGCATCAGTTTCAGGTAAACCTAAAAATTCTTCTATATCTCTTCAAGAAAGGCTTATAATAGAACAAATACATGGGAGAGTATAGCGTCTAATACTAGCAGTGAAGAAAAACTCTCAGAGATTCATAAAGCTCCTTCTTATTTAGGTTCTCCTTTTGCTTTAAGCCCTAAGGAAACCTCACCTCCTATCCATCTGACTCCTTTGGTCCTATTAGTCACCCCTCAGCCCTCTATCATTCAGTATATCAGTACTCTTTTAGCTACCACAACTATGGCAGGTCCACAAGCACCTACCAAAATGGAAAGAATCATAGCTGCTAGGTATGGGCCTCTAATACTACCCACTCCTTTAAATTCCATTTCTATTGGAGAATATCAGAAATATAGGCCTAAATTCACTGGGATTGAAGGTGTTACTGCTGAAGAACATCTTGAGTCATTCCATAGCTACGCTGATAATCTGGACATTAGTGAGGATGATGTGTGGATGAGAGTCTTTTTCCAAAGCCTAGATGGAGAGGCTGGGAAATGGTTCAAAGAACTAACCCCAAGATATATAGCAGATATCAAAGCTTTAGATGATGCATTTCTGAAGCATTAGGGGGATAAAAAGGACCTCCTCTACTACCACACTAAGTTTGGAAACTTAAAGAGAGAAAACGGTGAGTTGTTGTCTAATTTTAACAAAAGGTTTAACCGTATGTACAGCAAGATACCAGCTGAAGTAAAGCCCACTACTACCTCTGCTAAACTCACATATGCCAGTGCTTTTGATTCTGACTTCCGCCTACTGTTGAGGGAGAGGAGATGTGCTACTTTGGCTAACATGCAAGATGCATCCTTGGAAGTGGAATCAAACATCATGGCTGCAGAAAAGCTCAAGGGAAATGTTGATAGAAGAAGACAAAGAGGTGAGTCTTCATCATCCTCTGATCCTAAGATAGATAAAATGGCCAAAATGATAGAGTCATTAGCCTCTGAAATCTCCAAATTAAAGGTTGAGCAGCACCCGGGGAAAGGGAGAGCTCCTAATACCTTTGCTCCTAGAAATCCAAATCCAAATCCATATAGAAGAACTAATGAGCAGTTGCAGATTTTGTAAAGAGGCAAAGAGGCCAATGAAGACCAAAGGCTGAAGGTCCCTTTTCAGAATGCAGTCATGGAAGAAGAGCATTTTGAGGAAGATGATGAGATCCATGGTATGGAAGACAAAAGCAGCGCCACCTTTTTAACTAAAGCTGCCTATGAGAAGTCATTATTCAATGACCAGATCAGCCAAGAATGGGATGGTGAAGTTGTTCTACAAACTGAAAATCAGCACCAATATAATCTGATGTTTATGATGAATAATGTCAAAGAAACTCATGTTCATAAAGTTGTTTTCCCTATAGAACAGCAAGCTAATAAGCAGAAGTAATCAGCAGTTGATCCTATCATTCTCAAAGCTCCAGCCATAGAGGTAAGAGGCCTTGACAAGTCCCCTTCTTCTTTCAGTTTTCAATCAGAAATCCAAAAGCCAAGAATGCCTATGCCCCTGATTGAACTAGTGAAGAATGAGTCCTTCAAGAAATCTATCCTTGAGGCTCTTGAGCCTAAAACCATCCAAGCTTCCACTGATTATGTAAATCTGCAAGATGACCAACCAGCTGTTATTCTCAGCCCAATGATCGAAAACTGTGAAGACAGCTCCCCATCATTCTATGTTTCTCTGTCTATTTATGATGAAATCCTTCACAATTTCCCTCTGGACACTGGAGCTAGCCATGATCCAATTGCCAAGGCTATCATGGATAAGCTCGGTCTTGACATTACCAAGCCTTATCAGTTGGCCTCTACGCATCTTAAAAAATCGATTTGCCAGATCACATAAGAAGAAGGCCCACAAATTTGGGACATGTTCTTTGATGGGTCTTTCTCTAAGGGATCTGTAGGAACAGGTGAAGTCCTTGTGCCCCCCACACAAGAATGCATTGATTCATCTTTCATATTAACTTTTCGGGTCACAAAAGACACAGCAAAGTGTGAATCAGACCTTATCGTTTAGTAGGTGTACAAAACCTCCCAATAAAAACATCCAAGGCTGAAAGCATATGGAGAGGAGGTGAAATATAGACCATCTCTGCCTAATAATGTCAAGTGTTCCAAACTTTTTGAAGTAGAGGATCAAATCAATAGGCTTTTGCAAGTCTTTGATGAATTGGCTGATATACACATTGACAAACAGAAAGAAACCTTTCATGGAAAGGTAAAAAGGGTCAATTTTCAGTTTGGTGATTGTTTTCTCAAAAGGGATGCATCAAAGGAAGGATATGTTTTTGATGGCCCATTCAATGGGCTGTTCTTCGAACTTTATTTCAGTTAAGGCTTTCAAGCCTTGGCATTGTAAATATGTTATTTTCAAAGATTGTATTTCATGCTTAATAGACTCCATGACCAATGCAACACTAGGAGGAAGATTTGATCTTGTTGTATACAGGAAAGGCATTGATTTGAGATCCTTGAAACCTCACAGGGAGGATTTCATCCCCAGAAGGAGCCAATGTTAGCTTCGCTGACAAAAAGCCCAAAATTGGATCCAAATATGCTCCAAAGCACTCCCTAAAGTCTTCAAAAGTGCTTAAGATCATCCATCGATCGAAACAAGCGAGGGAGGAGAGCCCTTGGAAGGGAAAAAATGCACTATCGGGAGGCTAAAACACTTCAAAATCAGTCAAAAACCATTATCGCAGGCTTAAAACTGAGAAGGCACAGCAGCTGTTAGATCTGGTCGATCAACGACCTAGATCTAATCGGTGGATCTAATCGGCGCAGGCGGGTAGTGGCAATCGGTGCTGGACACCGCCGATCAGCGATCATTGATAATCGGATCAGCAAGTCGTAATCGATGGAGGCAAATTGGCGGTATCTGCGCGGAGAAGGGGCATTGAGATTGCGATCAGTGATGCAATGTGAACCGTCGATTGCATGCGCAGATCTATGGCCCACATCGCATTGCTACATCACTATCAAGAAAAACCAAAGGGCAAGACCTTTGCACATTCATAAGCACCGATGCGATTTCGCCCGGACCCGAAAGGGTTCAGAAATGATATTATATAGCATTTCAGGTCCGTTGTAGGTCGTTTTCAATGCATTTTTGTGTGTTTTCATTGTTTAAACGAAAATACAAAGGAACCATGGAATAAGCCGAATGCGACTTGCGATAGCAACAAGGCCGGACCTGATGGGTGTTAGAGGTGAAATATATATATATATATATATATATATAGATATATATATATATATATATATATTCAGGTCTGCAAAGGCCGATTTCACTTGTTTTCCAGTGTTTTTTCCATATTGCAAAATACAAAGGGACCAGGCCGTCTGTGATAGGCGACAGTGACCCAAAGGGTGGACCCGATAGATATATATGCCAGGTTTAAGGACTTTTCAAGTCTGATAAGAATAGAAATGAGCGGGATTTCACAGTATTGTAGTGTTTTCTATGTAAAACAGAAAACGCTCATTATTAAACGTTTAAAAGATCACAGAGGCACGCAGACCCTTTCCACTACCTAACAGGGGCTGAGAGACAGGGACAGAGGCCGGAAAGCATCAATAGACATTGCAGCTCACTCCCCAAACCGACATAGAGGCCGAGAATAGATAGCACAACACAGCCACAGCAACAACTGATCATGGAGCATCAATAGCCCTGCCAACGTAGCTAAAATATCTAAAAGTTGTTATTCCTCTGTCAGAAGGAGGAAAAACCTCCAATTCATGCTTGCCTTCAAGGAATCAAACGATTAAGGGATAGAGGGGATAGATTAAGATTCCAAGCCTTCTTGAGAGCTCAGGAGCATTGTAAACAACCTATAAAAGGCAGAAAACTAAATGTAATAGAGGTTCAACTTCTGGAGATTATTGCTCCTTTGTTCTTTTAAGCTCCTCATCTTCATTCTAGAAATACAAGCTTCTTTTGCCATTATATGTTCAAAACCCATTCTCTTTGTTGTTCTATGCTTGCACTTGAATAGTTTTTTCATGTTTCCTTTGTGTTTAAGGCCACATAACTATCATCTTATCTCTGCTTTGATAACTTAGAGTTGCAAGCTTCTTTTTTGCCTGTAGCTAACCATTCATATGTGGTCATATATGCATCTGCAAGTACAGTCAGTATTCTCTTTGCTGCCTGTAGCTAGCCTTTCATTTATGTTATATATGCAATATGCTGATACAGTCAGTGTTGTCCACCTTTCCCTTTAATCTATAAACTATTGAGTATTAGTGGTTTAAAGCCTTTTATTTTCGAGGGTGTTCATGCATGTCTTGAGTGGGAATAGAGCTGAAATGGTCATCTGACTTGAACCAAACCATCATCCATTCCAATAGTTCTGAGAACAATATTGAAGATTACATGTTACCAGGCATCTTCGAGCTGTGACCTAGGAGAGTTTCCTAGAGTGCTAACATGCCCCTTTCTATTGTAGTTGGTGTTGGTATTGTTAGTGTACTAATGAGTAGCTCGTATCTATATGTAATTAGTGAGAGAAATTATTAATAGACAGAGAACATGTGGAGAAAGTATAGTTAACAAATTAGAGATTAGGCCCATAATATTTGTCGACTAAATGGTACATTGTGATTGTAATGAGAATGCAATATAGATATGGATGGTTGATTTTTATTTTTTTTTAGTGGTCAGTTATAGAGTACTATTTGGTATTAGCTTGCTGGAAAAAGTTGTGCGACATAGTTGTGCGTATAAAAAACCAATAACTATTTTATTATTAGTAGACTGTAGGAAGTGTAGGGGTTAGTACAATGAAAGCTCGAGATATTTTTGCGCCCTATGAATTTTCTTTAAAATTCTACACACGTCCATTTGTGTTTTTTCATTGTCGTTGTCATTGTTGTTATTATTATTATTATTTATGAAAGTATTTCCCAGCTAAGGAAATAGCTATGTGAAGAGAGTTGTGTGGGAATAGTTGTGTGGAAGTGGTTCTCTAGAGAATACTTGTGCGGAGAAGAAAAAATGCATGTGCATAAACATAAATAGCTTTAATGCATGCCTCAGTTACAATGTTAATTATTTCTTTGCATGCAATTCGATTTTGATACTCATGCATTTTTATTTGAGACCTTCTTCCTTCAAAGCTATCATTGTAACATTTACAAAATGTGATTAGTATTATTTAGGACTACTAGTTGCAGCTCGTATTCTCATTTCATTTATATTTGAGGACATCAGGAAATTTGCACCGCAAAGAATATGATAAGCTGTAATTCTACAATTGAAAGTGCATGTTTACTAATTGTCGAAAAAAATTTAGAAAATGAATTTTTTATTATTTATCTTATGAACTAAGTTCCTTTGATATTGAATAATATGAGTACAATCGCCAAATGTGCAATTATTTAATCCAGAATTGGCAAATATCAAAATAATTTTACACAGTGAATGTGCTAAGTTATCATAATATCGATTTCCAAATCATACGAAACGTATCTACCATAAGTACCAGCAAAATCGCAAAATTGATGACGATCACCACTTAATGAATATCATTAAAATCAATAGTATCCAAATGTCATTTTATATTTTTAACAACAATATTAGTTAAATTTATTTCTTATATGATATGTTCAATTATGATATAATTAAGGCGGTTGCAAGTTCATTCAAAAAACAATGGCAGGATCGGTAGGGGGGGAGGGGTCAGGGAGTTGGAAGCAGAGATTTCATTATACATAATACAAAATGATTTTAGATATTATATGTCAATTCTTGTTATTTGTGAGAACAATTTGTGAATGTTCATTTTCTATAGTCTACAAATAAGAGAACTAAACAAATTTCAAGTATTTGTCAAAGCTACATGACAATATTAAAATTAAAAATGGTCTTTGTTATTGGTATTATAACAAACCAAAATACGTCATTCGTATAGCAACAATAGTTTATTCAGGTTCAAAATGTAATTACCATAGTTATGATTAAAATAAACTTTAAAAGAAAAACATATTTTCAACAATCAAAAACAGTTATTGAATATCCATTGTCATTTGTATCAACAAAAGAACAATTATGTTCTAATTGTTCACAAAATTTATAAACATTGTTAGAATTTGCACCCATGAGTTTTTAACAACAAGGTATACAATTTAAATAACAATAATACTATATGGCTACTCATAATAGTTATTTTGTTGATAGCAACACTTTTTTTGATATCACAGTTCACTAGCATATTCACAGTTGCCATTTTGGTTATTTTGTCTCTTTAACTTTGTGCTCCTGCATTTCGGAAAAATAGCAACAATTGCTCCACAATTAATTAAATACATATAAGAAATGATAATGTAACTCTGAAATAGAGCTATATGAGGAAAAAAAGGAAAACCATGTACAAATGTAAACTACCTCGGTGATTTTGCATACAGAAAATAGCATTTGATTTCTAAAGAGTTTATCAAAACCTTTAAGCAATCCCATAAATTGTTCTATGAAAATCCATTTGCAATGAAAAACGAAAAATTGCATCCAAAGATTGAATCAATTCATAATAACATATATAAAAATCTGAACATTTGATCACTAGTAAATAGAAAAGTGAACATTCCAAGATTTAAGAAAACTTACACTATGTAAAAGCATGTGTCCTTATTTCTTAATTGTTAACTATTTTTAGAGTTGTTATTTTCTTGAAGCAATTTCTTTAACTTTTCTTGTATGCAATGTTTCATAGGAGCAGTTGTAATTTGTAATTTGACACTTTGATTGAATATATATTTCTCAATTTATGTGAACTCGCATTGCAATAATTGCATCCATAACATAGTTTTGTTCATTAACATTAACAACGCTAATTAGCCATCCCCTTCCTTCATGTGTATTAAAATCAACTATATCATTCAATTTGGATGCCTTTGATTGTTTCAGCTTATCCAATTCAATTGTTAAAGTTTGTCTTGAAATTAAACTAGAGTCACATGTGATATGTGGGTCGTTCATATTCTTCACAATTTGTATAGCTTTGACATATGCATCTGCCCTTCAATTCTCTATGTTTTGATATTCATAAATAATTTTATCCTTTCTTCTGATTCTCTGATACCATGCAACTCTGAGTTGCTTCATTCGATTAGCATTTGGAAGTTTCACTCTCTTTTCTCTACATCAAAAAGTAAATAAATTATTTGGCTAGAAGAAAATAAGTAATTGTTCACGAAATACATGTCCCCTTCAAGATCATGTTCAATGCACTTGACAAATGACTTAGCTCTTTGTCCCAAGTGCTTCAGATTAGAAGTTGTTTTCCATGCATGTTCAATGATTTGTAATCGTTGGCATCTATTGCTAATAATATATGTTTTCACCGCATTTAGAAAATTGATAGATTTAGAAAATCTATACGATGTGCTGCAAATAGTAACTGCGAGAACTGTTGTTCATGTTGCTAATGAAGTCATCAACAAAGGACCCAGATCTATAGCATCTTCTAGGTCCTTTATTCTTATTTTTAAGTTTAATTTTTCTGACTCACTTGCTTCTGAGATCATGAAATTACTTCAGACAATGGTAAGCAAATATTAGCCTCTGGTAACTTGAATATTTGTCTAAATTTCTTCACATTCAAAGGTATTCTCTTTGTTTGTAGCATAATTGTTCTTGTTTCTAAATCAAAATAATAATAATAATAATTGGCACACATGCAGCATTCGTTAATCCAATAATCCAAATCTAGTTATCGTTCTTCTCTTATGTTGGAAGATTAGCGTAATTCTCATATAAAATCGACCAATGGAAGTTCTCATTGATAGCACCAAGTAAATTAACGGTATCAGTGCAAATAGATTTGTTTTTTCTACTAACCATATTTATTTCGTAGCTGAAAACATCGTCTTAATCAATAATGTTCTTAACACTACTTAACTACACAAATTTATTTTTTCGACTTTGTATATATTCACTAGATATTACTTTTACAAACACAAAATCGGTTCCGACTATTGCAACTGTGAAATCTGTTACAAATAACATTTGTCAATAAACAGTAATAACATTGAATAGAGTCTTTGTTTATAGGGCATGCAGAAGTGCAGACAATGTTCATTTTGCAAAAGAAGCTTTCAAGTTTTCATTATGTGGATAATAACATTGTTTATGTTTATATTATTAATAATATTTTGATTGTAAATATCTTATTGAATATATGTTTGTTTATGCTCTTGCGTGAAAGTGTTTTTTGTGTGGATATACACATTTTGCACTAAATCTTTTTATTGCTAATATTATTGCTAATACTTTAGTTATAAGTAATGCATATTAGTAGTTGAGTGAGTAAAAGTTGTGTGGTCGCAATTCATTGAGCAAAAGCTTTGTTTATAGGACATGCAGAAGCATGGAAAATGTTCATTGTCCAGAAGAAGCTTTCAAGTTTCCATTGTGCAAAAGAAGCTTTCAAGTTTCCATTGTGCGGATAATAACATTGTTTATGCACATATTATTGATAATATTTCCACTGTAAATAATATATACTATTGTTATTTAAGTGAATTACATCTCATTGCACAGAAGCATTGTTTATGGGATGTGCAAAGGAAATATTCTTTTTGCATAAATATTTTCGCAAAGTGGAAGTTATATTTGTATTCAATAATGCCTTTCGGTCAGTCATATTATTAATTGATAAATACATTTTAATTAAAAGATTTACTGCTAATATTTTAGTAAGCAATAGATTTTTCATATTATTGAATAGGCGATCTCCCACATCATATGCAAACTTATTCAAATGAAATAGACTATGATGCCTTAGTATTGCATATGTACCATTGTTTTTTATAGTAAACAAATGCTTCTCTATTGATGATTTAGTAATCACATTTCAAATATACTTGTTCATTGATGCTTTAGCAATTGTCTCCAAAAATAATAATAATAATTTCACTATGATCTATTGTTCAAAGGAAAGCACAACATAAACAATTTACAGGAAAGCACGTAAGATGATATAGATACAACCAATTTCACGTAAAAATCTTGTCTATGGACGAGATATAGATCACAAAACAAATGAACCACATTGCACCTAATACATAAATCGTAAAATATGTATCTATTTTCGAAAACTTATATTGTGTACAATTCTTATGCTAACAAGTAAAACGCACAATTCTCATAACAGAGTTTCAATTCTAACAACTAGAATAAAATCATTCATAACAAGCCTTCCCTCGAAAACAACTATGAAATATATCAATATGCATTGGCAACATGCATCCCACAAAAAAAAAATGATCAAAAACTAGCCAATACAACCACTAACACGTTACGTGTTAAAATTATGCCATAAGAGCTTTATAAAACTTAGATCATTTGATTTATGATTCTTAGGCTAATGAGAAAAACGCAGTGACATGTTTCTTGTTATTATCATTATTATTTTATTATTATTACTATTAAAATTATGTCACAGAAGCTTCATAAAACTTATACCCTTTGATTCATGATTTACGCCAAAGAACCAGTATACGAAATAACAAGCACAATTTTTATGTGGCAAAGCTTCATATTTCTGCATTCATTTTCCCCTCCGTACAGTTTTCCTTCCACATAATATTGATTTCATATTTATTTAACTTCATATGTTTATGCATCACACGCAAAATAGTTACATGTGATCATTATACACAGAAACGAGAAATATAGAGCTAAACAACATTGAGAACGGATGTCGCTACCAGCAGAGTAACCTTACAGTACAAATCGAAAAAGAAATTGCATAGAGCTCTGAGTCTATACAAAATATAAAATTTGCGTAGACGCCAAAGCATAAATGAATACACCTTTGGATTTCAATTTTGTCTGAATGGCATATTTAAATATCATATAAAACATAAACGTAAATCGGAGATGTCGTTCAGGCTCAATTGTAAATCGAAAATGTCTTTTGCAATATATCATTAATCTGGAAAACAGGAATGTTCAATCGACCATGGTAAGTTTTACTCCTCGCAAAGAGAAACTTAGATGGACAGAGATTTGGCTTATACCATTGAGATATGGAGTCAGATGTCTGACAAACAAGGCTGGATTCAGTTCTAAAAAGAGTGTCTACAGGGCAAGATAGATGAGTTACTTTAGATATCAAAGGCTAAATGGTGAATGGATTCAAATCGGATCCAAGGAGCAACTAAGGGTTCCCTAGGCCAGACTTTGGAAGGAATGAAAGAAGTCAATCGAGATAGGAGTGAAATTAAGGGTTCTCAAATCCGAGTATCAGAGGAAAACATGTAAATGACTAACTGTGCAAAACATAGTCTAATTAAACAAATTATGAGTGATATTTCCAGTTAATTCATTTAGATTTCATAACTCATTTAAGATTATGAAAACACATAAGAAAGGTAACAAAATCACACAAAGAAGTATTTCACTACAAATGGTTAATCTCATGAATCATGTATCGAAATTCTTTTATTACTTGCTCCAGTCTGTTGACTTGAAATGGTGCAATCACCCTTAGGTTCTAGATCAAAATAACTCTATAAATGTAAAATAATCGCCCCTAATACTTCGAATTTTGAAGTATTTATACAAAAGGAATTACAAAATATCTGAAACTGTATCTAAAACTAATCTAGGAAAAAAGAAATATCTTCTTGCAAGAAGATAGAGACAGCTATTGAACTGTTTCATGTTGTCCCTTTTATTTTGGTTCTGTTGGCTGTAGACTTTGATTTTTAGCCCTTTATGCTGCTAGGTTGTTTGGATTTCACGCTAGATGCTTATTTTACTCTAACCTTTCACCTAATACTCTTTC
Source organism: Pinus tabuliformis (assembly GCA_031772625.1). Taxonomy (NCBI): domain Eukaryota; kingdom Viridiplantae; phylum Streptophyta; class Pinopsida; order Pinales; family Pinaceae; genus Pinus; species Pinus tabuliformis. The sequence continues at coordinate 925,728,936 of CM062817.1, read as the reverse complement.
ATCCAATACACTTTAATCCTGCTGACCTGTCAATATCCTTTTACTTTGTTGTTTCACTTTTTACTGTACATTTATAATTTATTGTGTTTTTACTACAGTAAATCATTCAATTTTTCCCATCTTTCTTCATCTGGTAATTGGATATTGATCATTTTTCTGTATATCTCATCTGCCTCTGTATATTTGGAAAAAGTGGGCTTATTAATAAACAGGTGTTTTACCTCATGCTAGAGGTAAAACAAGTTTTCAAAAGTTTGGTACAAGACTTTGCCTGTTGGCATGCCCTTCATAGATGAAGTGATCACCTGTTCTTTGGCCACTTCCCTGATCTTCTTGTTGTAATCTGCATGTGTCATTAACTTTTCATTTATAACTAAGGGATTAGGTAATCCCTTTTCCTTCAACAGCTCAAATTTAGCCATGAACCTGGCTGCATGTTCTGACACACCTTCTAAATTCATCTTCAAGTTCCTCTTGGTGAGGACTCTCCTGACTTCCAAAATTTCACGTGTCCTATCAGGTATCTCAAGCTCTTTCAATTCATATTTATTCTTGGAGTTGAGGAAGTGGATGATTCTTGTTGCTTCCTCTGGCATATCTCCAATTTCTGTTTTAACATTTTCAATGGCTTCTGTATCCTGCTCTATCTGCTCAAATATGACCTGGATGGATGGCCAAATATCATTGGCGGAGTCAATGATATTGGCCCACAGTTGCTCTTTAGCCTTTTCTATTGGTTCAGTCAAGGTCAGTTCTTTCTCCAGGCTTTGATCCTTTCATTCATCCATGCAGCCTTTTGTTGCTCTTCTTTATGCATAATATGGGCAAGTTTGTAATCTGTCTCAAGGCTGCTGACTTTCTCCTTCAGTTTGTTCATCTCATTGGTCTGAATGGACATTTCTTCCATTGCTTTGACCAACCTATTTGCTTCATCACCTGTGGTACCTGTTGTTGTTGATGTTGTTGTTGATGTAGTCGAAGTTGATGCTGGCAATGCAGTGGCCATTGGACCAGTGGGAGCTAATGTTGTTGCCAGAGTGGAAGGTATAGTTGTGGTCACTGTTGGAATGACAGTTGGAGGAGCACTATCAATACTAGCTTGTTTGAGTTGAATCAAGTTATCTAGTTCCTTTTCCATCTCCTTCAACTGGTCATTGAGTTGCAACACCAAGTCCATCATCTCTTCATGATTTTTCTGGCTTTCCAGGACTTCCTTTGTTTGTGGGTGTTGTAACTGAGGCAGCTTGAGTTGTTTCTTGAGGGCTACAATATCCTCATTCTTCTTCTTGATTAACTGTTTAGCAGCCTTGATGTCCTTTGGGTCATGGCCCAGTTCAATAACCAGGTCTTCCAAGGACTTTATCCTGGTGTCTTTGGCGCTGGAGGAGGCCTTTTCCAGTTTGTACTGGGTTGTCACATTGTCCAATGAATCTTTCAGTTTGAATGTTGCCATGGCCTTTGCTGTGAGGGTGGAGTAGATCATTTCTCCAGCCTACTTGTGAAATTCAATCTGATCAATGGGATGAACATCCCTGGCCAAGACCTCAAAATTGGTCTTCTTGTAGTCTGCTGAGGTTTTGGGCTGCTGTACAGTGGGTTGTAGGAATGACACCTGCATTTTTCCTTCTTTGATGTCAAAGGCTAACATCAATCTATTCTAGTTTGGTGGTGTCATCTTCAGGTACTTGGCATATGTGTCTGCCTTCAGCTTTTCGTTCCTCATTTTTATTTCCTTAAATCTTTCTTTGATATCTGTTTCCTTGTCAGCTGGCCTGACAAAGGAAGACACCTCCACACTCTTTTGTCTCTATATGATATGTGTGTTGGAAGTAGATGGCTGTTGTGTTTCTGTTGATGCAGTTGTCTCTGTTGTATGTTTACTTCTCTGCCCCATTGCCTCAGTTTCAATCATTTCTTTTGATGCAATGTTTTCCTCCTGTTCAGACACAAGATTCAATTTGGGCCTTTTGTTTAGCTTGAACTTCTCATCAGTGGTCTCCATGGTAGAGCTAGATGCCTCATCCCTGCTCCTCTTAGGATTCTTCTCCTCATTTACTAGGGTCTGAATGACATGAGGGATGTTCATTGGCTCTCCCAACTCTGGAACCTACAGGAAAGAGCTCTGATAAAATTGTTTCTCAAGCAAAAGGCATTGTTGCCTCTATTGCCATAAATGACATAAGGCCTCTGCCACAAAACATAAAATTTTCCATGCTTGCCTTTGTCTTCTCTCCTTGAATCCCACTTAAGGACTTTGTCTCCTATGTAAAAATCATCTGCTTTAGTCTTTTTATCAAAGACTTTCTTGATTTTTTCATGGATTACGTGTGATTTTACATATACTTCCTCTCTGTTCTGCTGCAGGTGTATGGTCTAATTTATTCTTCTTTGAATATCATTTGGTTCCACCTGTAATTCCTGGATGATCTTCATTATTGGGACTCCCAAGGATGATGGAAAAAATGCATCCATCCCATAAACCAGTTGATAGGGTGATCCTCCAATGAACTTCTTAGTAGTCAGTCTATCTGCCCATAAGGCATTGACTAACTTCTTGTTCCATGTCTTTTTGTTATTTTCCAACAATTTTTTAATAATATTAACCAGCCTTTTGTTGGATGACTTTGCTATTCCATTACCTTGAGGGTAATAGGTTGTGGAATGGCCAAGGGTGATGTGGTACTTGTTACAAAAATCTATCATTCTCTTGGATTTAAAGGCAATTGCATTATCAGTAATGAGCTTCTAGGGACATCCAAATCTTGACAAGATATTACTCTTTAGGAAGGAGATTATGACAGTGCCTGTGGCTTTCCTAGAAGGTATGGACTCTACCCATTTGGTAAAATAGTATGTGGCTATCAGAATCCACTTGTGTTGAGCTGAGGAGGCTGGGTGTATTTCTCCAATGAAGTCTAACCCCCATTGCTGAAATGGCATTTCAGTGGAAATTGGTTTAAGAGGCAAGGGTAAAAGTTTTCTCTTTCCCTCAAATATCTAACATTTATGGTAGGAGGCCACATGTTTCTTAACATATGCAAACAAAGTGGGCCAGTAGAAACCAGCCCTTAGGATTTTGTCAGTAGTAGTCTTCCAGTACAAGTGTCCTCCACAATCCCCTGCATGAAACTCTTGCATGATTTTATCAACTTCATTTTTCAATAAACAATTCAAAAGAATACTACTACTGTCTTTCCAAAACAATGCATTATCTATGATAAAATACTTTAATGACTTCATCTTTAAAAATCTAGCTTTAGTTCTTGTCAAACCATGAGTAGATTGTAAATTTTGTAATACAAATATAATATCTACATACCAGGGTGAATCAGTAAAAGGTTCATTGATCGGTGGAGTTGTCATCTCTTCCTGATCATCAAGGGCACTAATGAAGTTTATATCAAGGGCCTGACAGTTCAATTCAGCCATGAGTTTGGCTAAACCTTGGCCTTTGATAAGCCTAGTTGGCTTTATCTCTATGTCATATTCCAATATTGTGGCAATCCACTTGCCTCTTTTCCCTTCAGACGCATTTTGTGTCAAAATGTCCTTAACTACAGAATTTGAAACATAAGCAATAATGTGAGAATACAGAATGTAAACTCTGAAATCTTTGATAGCCTTTACTAAAGTTAATGCTTTTTTTTCCATAATATTGTATTTGAGTGTGGCATCTCTTAAGGATTTACTAAAAAATGCAATTGGTTGTTCATATCCTTGGTTGTTCTTTTGCAGCAAGACTGTTGCAATGGTGTGTTCTGAAGAAAAATAAAAAATTATAAAATCCTTGTTAAAATTAGGACTTATTAGGACTGGAGTCTTGGTTAAGGCTTTCTTGATGGCTTCAAAGGATTGTTTGGCCTCCACTGTCCATTTAAGTGTTGAGTCCTTTCTTAGCATGTTATTTAACTCTCTAATCAATTCTGCTAGATTTGAAATGAAACTCCTAAGAAAGTTTATCTTGCCTAGAAATGACTATAACTCTCTAATGTTTCTAGGATGGGTAATGGTCAAAATGGCCTCTATTCTAGCAGGATCTATTCTAATCCCATCTTTAGATATGATATGCCCCAACAGTTTTCCCTCTTCCAAACCAAAGAGTGTTTTCTTGGGATTTAAAGAAATCCCAAATTTTCTACATTTGATAAATACTCTTCTCAGGTGGTCTAGGTGTTCATTGTCAGATTTAGAGAAGACTGTGATGTCATCCTGATATACTACTAGGAATTCATGGATCTCCTTGGCAAAAGCTATATCCATAGCTCTTTCAAATGTGGCACCTACGTTCATTAATCAGAAAGGAATCTTCAAATACATAAAGGTACCCCATGGAGTAGTAAATGCAGTTTTGGCTTGGTCCTCAGGTTGGACTAAGATCTGGTTATACCCAGAGAATCCATCTAACAGTGAAATCCTAGATGAACCTACTACTCTATGTAGTATATGGTCCATTTTTGGTAGAGGATAGTTATCTTTTAGTGAGACCTTGTTTAAATTTCTAAAATCTACACAAAGTCTAATTTCACCTGTCTTTTTCCTAGTTGTGACTAAGTTTGAAATCCAGTCTAAGTATCTAATGGGGGCTATTATTTGGGCATCAAACATTCTTTTAACTTCCTTCTCAATAGAGGGCATAAGAACTGGGTTTATTCTCCTAAGTTTTTGTTTGAAAGGTTTATGATCTTCTTTTAGAGGTATTTTGTGTTGGATTATGCTGGTTTCATAAGATTTTAAGTCTTCATAACTCTGGGCAAATACATCCCGGAACTCTTTAAACATATTGATGTATTTAACCTTTTCCTCTGGAGGTAAGGCTTTTGATATTTTGATGAGTTTTGGTTTATCCTCAGTTCCTATGTTAACCTCTTCTATGTCAGCTCTCAGAGGTTCCATTTTGGGTTTCCTAGCTACATCATTAGAGTCAAAAAAATCTTCTAAAGATATTTATCCTTTAGGCAAAAAAATATTTTTCAAATTAAGAATCTCAGAATCATCATTCATTATTTCTTCAATCTCTACAATCTCTAAACTATCTATTTCTACTCTAGTAGATTTAGTTGGTTTAGCTATGTCTAAAATATTTACATCTATGCTACTTTCTATATTATTGTCTACTGTACAGTCAGTGTCTATCTTACAATTCTGAAATTCACCTTCATTGTTCATGAAATCGTAGATCTGAGAATCCTGGGAGAAAATCTGCCAATACTTTAGGTTGTCTGGTATAACAGGCCTATGTCTGACTTCTACAGTGTACTAATGGTTGGGTTGAAATGGAAATTTACAAGTACTAGCAAAAGTGGCCAAACTGTGGGCCTGCATGTTTTGTTTTCTAGGAATGGCAGCAAAGTTTGATTCCAGGAGGTCTTTGATCAAGTCTAGCACAGTATCCCTATATCGAACAAGTCTAGGATTGTTCACAGAGTATTCACCACTAATCTGTTTAATAATCAGCTCTGAGTCTCCCATGATGGAAACTCTTTTGGCTCCCAATTTCCTAACCAATTGTAACCCTAGAATTAGGGCTTCATATTCGACCATGTTATTGGTACATTTGAAGTTCAATCTGAAAGCATGTCCCTCAGCATGATTACTCTCCATATTATGGATCCACACTCCTGTACCAACCCCTAACCTATTGACAAACAGATTAAAGTCTATATGCCAAAGTTACTCATGAAATATGTTCTCATTGTCAGTTGTTCTGTATTTCAGGCCTTTGGCTATGATTTCCTTTTTACCATTTTCTGCATTGTATAAGATGAAAGAGTCCATATCTGAATGCATGGAGTATATGGGAAATTTTTGTGGTTTTTCCTCACTACTAACCATGTATTTCATCAAGGTCTCCCTATATAATTTTCTCGGTTGGCCAAAAATAGATATGGTGGCATAAGACATATCCAACTGCAAGGATCCCTGCAGTTTTGCTCCCCATGAGCGAGATAGCAGCATTCCATATTTCGGTGGGATGTCTGCAACTAAAATGTCCATTAAAATGCTCTCTGCAAGGCACTGGACAAGAGTTACACATAAGTCCTTGATCAAACCAAGGCATTTAATCTGGCTGGAGTCAAAAGAAAACAAATCCTTATAAGGCCTCATAATGTCTAGGTTTAGTCTTTCCATTATTTCCTTTGGCATCAAATTGTGGGATGCCCCAGAGTCCAACATAGCGTTATGCAATATTTTGTCATGAATTTTTAGGATGATGTAAAAAGGAGGAACTCCCCCTTGCTGATGAATACCATTGGCCTCAGGGCCAAATAACAATTGAGGTTGATCATCATTCAAATTAACAGAATCCTCTCCCTCTCTCATGTTTAAAGTTTCAGTTATCTGTGACCTATAAGATTCATTCTTTACTAGTTCGGTTAAAGGAACTGATATCTTTAATTTTGTTATTTCAGTTTTGATGTTGAAAGGGAGCTGAGATTTGTTTGTTTGATTTAGATCTTCCTTAATATGTGCAGTTTGTGTGTCCTTATTCTGTTTCTCAGTAGTAGGCATTCCAGTCTGTGTTTCTACTCTTTAGTCTTGATTTCTCTTATTTTGATTGTTTTTAGTAATTGTCTCTGTTTGGGTTTCAGTGGAGGTTATATCTACAATTTTAGGGGTTGAAGTCTCTGGTGTTCCCCTAGGGAGGATTTGTAACACTTTGTTAACTGGAGCTTCTTTTATTATCTTAGTCTGGGTTTGGATGGATCTTTTAATGGGAGTCTCGTTATTCTTCTTACTTCTCAAGCTATATTGTTTGTGTACCTCATATATAGCTGACTCATATCCCTGTTTAAAATCAAAGGATTCACCAGATTCTAACTGCAACTGTTGCAGCATATATAACTCTTGTTCTTCTTGAGTAAGAAAAATAGTGTCCTCATCTTTGGTTTCTAGTAAGTTAATCTGGGTATCATCCTCTGCTTCTTGGTTCTGTGAATCCTCAACATAGTTCTCTTGGAAGGGGGGCCTAATCTGTTGATCTAGTGTAGCATTCTTTCCATCATTAGGGTTCTTCCTAAAATTTGGGTTTCTTATTGGGGGTTGTTGTTGTTGATTCTCCCATTGATTTTTCCTCTCCATGTTTTCTAACCTATCCATGATTCTTTCTAAACTCTTAGCTAAAATATCTACTTTTCCATCTAAAGTGGAAGCTTCCTCTTTAAATACAACTTTCTTTTCATTCCTCATTCGTGCTTTCTTAGCTAATAGGTTGGCCTCTACACTAACAGCATTGCTCTTCATTTGTTCAAGTGTTTCAGGGTTTATTTCCCTTAGCTGGTATTACATGTTAGCGTCAAAACCATCAGGGAACTTAATTAATGCTAGGTCAAGTGGAGGATTAATGTTGGCTGGAATTTCACTATAGATACTATTAAACCTAGTGCAATAGTCCTAAACTGACTCATTAGGAGCTCTTCTAGTTTTTTCATATTCGGAAAGTATTTGCAATGGGTTCTTCTTTCTCTCCCATCTATCAATGAATAACCTATGAAAATTGGCTAAGTCTACAATATGGTTGGCAGGAAAGGCTTAGAACCATTTCTTGACATCCCCAGTTAAATTTTGGGCAAACAATCTCATTTGGACATCTGCTTCATCTATCTCATGCAACTCAAAAAAGTCATGCATCTTGATTACACGTTGTTGGGTAGTGTAATGACCAGTAGCATCAAACAAGAAAACATTACTCTGATAATCTGCAGGCATGGCATGGAGTTGTGCAGGTAAAACAAGAGGTGCATATCAGTTTGTCATTCCTGTAATTCTGGCTTGACTAGGGGGTAAAGTTGTGGTTCTTGAGGAAGGACTTGAAACTAATGGAGGTGAACTAGATGATGATGAAGATGGTTGAATAATAACTGGTTTATGTGATTGGATTGTGGTAGATACAATTGGTGAAGTTGTGGTAAAAGAAGGGGTATTTCTAGTGAATGAAGTTTGTGCATAAACTTCAGGGGCATTAGTAGTAAGGGCAGCTACTTCAACAGACTGTTGAATGTAAGAATCACCTATATTACTTATCAATTTAGAGGCCCATGCTTCTATCTTGTCAAGTCTCAACGACAAATTTATCTAAATCTGAATGAATAATCCTTTTTTATTCAATGAGTTGAACAAACTCAGGGTCTAAGACTGTTTCATGGATTGCATTCTCAGATTTACTTCTGAATAATGAGAGGTCAAATGACAAATCGAAAGGGATATCCCCTAAAGTTGACAATTCCTCAGGGAGTGAACTAGACCCAACTAACATGCTACTACTCGCTTGAGTTTTTGTTGTTTTGGGTTGTCTTAAAATTCTCTCTAGGTCATCAACTATAGTTGCAGGGTTTGGATCTGGGTTTGCCCTGGTATAGTGAATCTTCTTGGGAGCCAGAATTTTAAATTTTTAAATTATTTTTATGCAATTTTTTGAAAATTTACTTCAGAAAATGACCTTAAGAGGCTCAAGATTAAATTTAAGGTTTCCTTAAAGTTTTATGAGACTGAGGATCGAAGTCCCTAGTATGGGTGCCAGAAATGTTATCACTCTAATATTTTTTTTGAAGTATGAAGAAATAAAAACCAAAGGTAACCACAAACCACTTTTGGAGATCAGGACCTAGCCTTCCTGATGCTCAAAGAGGGCTCTCTCTTTAAAATTTAACATTGTTTTAGTTAAGATGATTTTAGGCTAGTTATTGCTTGCACTTGGGTTTTGTTTTGAAAATTTGGTGGTGGTATCACTTTACTTAGATGGACAGAGGTTTGGCTTATACCATTGGGCTATGGATTCGGATGTCTGACAAACAAGACTGGATTCAATTCTAAAAACAGTGTCTACAACGCAAGATAGACGAGTTACTGCAGATCTCAAAGGCTAAATGGTGAATGGCTTCAAATCGGATCCAGGGAGAAATTAAGGGTTCCCTAGGCCGGACTTTGGAAGGAATGAAATAATTCAACCAGGATAGGAGAGCAATTAATGGTTCTCAAACCCGGGTATCAGAGGAAAACATGTAAATGACTAACTGTGAAAAACAGTGTAATTAAACAAATTCTGAGTGATATTTCCAGTTAATTCATTAAGATTTTAGAACACATTTAAGATTATGAAAACACATAAGAAAGGTAACAAAATCACACAAAGAAAGTACTTCACTGCAAATGGCTCATCTCATGAATCCTATAGTGAAATGCTTTTATTACTTGCTCCAACCTGTTGACTTGAAATGGTACAATCACCCTTAGGTTCTAGATCAAAATAACTCTACAAATGTAAAATAATCCCCCCTAATACTTCGAATTTTGAAGTATTTATACAAAAGGAATTACAAAATACCTGAAACTGTATCCAGAACTAATCTAGGAAAAAAGAAATATCTTCTTGCAAGAAGATAGAGCCAGTTATTGAATTGTTTCATGTTGTCCCTTTTATTTTGGTTCTGTTGGTTGTACGCTTTTATTTTTAGCCCTTTATGCTACTCGTTTGTTTGGCTTTCATGCTAGATGCTCTATTTTACTTTAACCTTTCACCTGATACTCTTTCATCTGATACACTTTAATCCTACTGACTTGTCAATATCCTTTTACTTTGTTGTTTCACCTTTTACTGTACATTTATAATTTATTATGTTTTTACTACAGTAAATCATTCAGTTTTTCCCATCTTTCTTCATCTGGTAATTGGATATTGATCATTTTTCTGTATATCTCATATGCCTTGGTATATTTGGCAAAAGTGGGCTTATTAATAAATAAGTGTTTTACCTCATTCTAGAGGTAAAACAAGTTTTCAAAAGTTTGGTACAAGACTTTGCATGTTGGCATGCCCTTCATAAATGACGAGATCACCTATTCTTTGGCCACTTCCCTGATCTTCTTGTTGTAATTTGCATGTGTCATTAACTTGTCATTTATAACTAAGGGATTAGGTAATCCCTTTTCCTTCAACATCTCAAATTTAGCCATGAACCTGTCAATGGCTAGCTACATGTTCTGACACATTTCTTCTAAATTCATCATCAAGTTCCTCTTGGTGAGGACTCTCCTGACTTCCAAAATTGCACATGTCCTATCAGGTATCTCAAGCTCTAGCAATTCATATTTATTCTTGGAGTTGAGGAAGTGGATGATTCTTGTTGCTTCCTCTAGCATATCTCCAATTTCTGTTTTAACCTTTTCAATGGCTTCTGTAGCCTGCTTTATTAAATCTATCTGCTCAAATATGACCTGGATGGATGGCCAAATATCATTGATAGACTCAATGATATTGGCCCACAGTTGCTCTTTAGCCTTTTATATTGGTCAAGGTCAATGCTTTCTCCAGGCCTTTATACTTTCATTCATCCTTGTAGCCTTTTGCTGCTCTTCTTTATGCATAATATGGGCAAGTTTGTAATCTGTCTCAAGGCCGCTAACTTTCTCCTTCAATTTGTTCATCTCATTGGTCTGAATGGACATTTCTTCCATTGCTTTGACCAACTTGTTTGCTTCATCACCTGTGGTACCTATTGTTGTTGCTGATGTAGTCGAAGTTGATGTTGGCAATGCAGTGGCCATTGGACCAGTGGGAGCTAATGTTGCTGCCAGAGTGGAAGGTACAGTTGTGGTCACTATTGGAATGACAGTTGGAGGAGCACTATCAATACTAGCTTGTTTGAGTTGAATCAAGCTATCTAGTTCCTTTTCCATCTCCTTCAATTGGTCATTGAGTTGCAGCACCAAGTCCATCATCTCTTCATGATTTGTCTGGCTTTCCAGGACTTCCTTTGTTTGTGGGTGTTGTAACTGAGGTAGCTTGAGCTGTTTCTTGAGGGATACAATATCCTCATTCTTCTTCTTGATTAACTATTCAACAGCCTTGATGTCCTTTGGGTCATGGCCTAGTTCAATAACCAGGTCTTCCAAGGACTTTATCCTGGTGTCTTTGGCGCTGAAGGAGGCCTTTTCCAGTTTATACTGGGTTGTCACATTGTCCAATGAATCTTTCAGTTTGAATGCTGCCATGGCCTTTGCTGTGAGGGTGGAGTAGATCATTTCTCCAGCCTGCTTGTGAAATTCGATCTGATCAATGGGATGAAAATCCCTGGCCAAGACCTCAAAATTGGTCTTCTTGTAGTCTACTGATGTTTTGGGTTGTTGTACAATGGGTTGTAGGAATGACACCTGCATTTTTCCTTCTTTGATGTCAAAGGCTGACATCAATCTATTCTGGTTTGGTGGTGTCATCTTCAGGTACTTGGCATATGTGTCTGCCTTCAACTTTTCATTCCTCATTTTTATTTCCTTAAATCTTTCTTTGATATATGTTTCCTTGTCAGTTGGCCTGACAAAGGAAGACACCTCCACACTCTTCTGTCTCTGTATGATCTGTGTGTTGGAAGTAGATGGCTGCTATGTTTCTGTTGATGCAGTTGTCTTTGTTGTCTATTTACTTCTCTGCCCCATTGCCTCAGTGTCAATCATTTCTTCTAATGCAATGTTTTCCTCCTATTCAGACACATGATTCAATTTGGGTCTTTTGTTTAGCTTGAACTACTCATCAGTGGTCTCCATGGTAGAGCTAGATGCCTCATCCTTTCTCCTCTTAGGATTCTTCTCCTCATTTACTAGGGTTTGAATTATAGGAGGGATGTTCATTGGCTCTCCCAACTCTGGAACCTACAGGAAAGAGCTCTGGTCAAATTGTTTCTCTAAATCAATAATGGTGTTCTCCACATCCACAACTGTGTTGTCCATGTCAATCAATGTATTCTCTACCCATTCTTACTAATTAGCATACTGTTCAATGTCAATTCTTGGGTAGTGGATGTAAGGTCCCAGCTTGACCTTTTGTCTCAGCTTGTATAACCCCATGAGGGTCATAATGCCAGATGAAACAATTCCTGAATTTCATTTCCTGGAGCATCTTATGAGCCTCAGGTCCAACCTCTCTGGTGTTGTAGATGAATGGGCCCATTTGGTTTTTCATCTTAAACTGTGTCTTCTTTCTAGCAGCTAGGAAGTTGACCTCATCTGCACTTATGATTTTCCTGAAGTATTCAAGGGAAAAGATCCTCATTGGGAGGTATTTAGGCAATTTGTAGGGGGCTAGCTCACAGCCATAGATCCTGATTTCAATGTGATTCTGGTTGAGGTACTAGTCTCCCACCTTTATATTCTTTGCCAGTTGCAGTACTCTTTTAATTTCTGCGCTGACTCTAGGTTGAATCTTAAAATTCAACATTTTCATGACTGGGTATACAAAAGAGTCTATGAAGTCTTTGTATGAGGTGGAAAACTTGTGGACCAAGGGTGTCTAGAAGATGACTAATCTTTCCTTTCCCTTGGTGTCCAATTTCTGGATCTTCAAAGGGAATTTATTTGTCTGGTAATAGAGGAACATATGAAACAACACTGAAGAGTATTTGAAAACTCTTTCAGTGGGCAATCTAGTGAGTTGTTCATGCATTCTGTCTGCAATGAACTAGGAATAATCATACAAAATGGCAGGAGGCTTGCCTGGAGTAAAAATGGACAAGAAGGTCATGATGACCTCATCCACAAACTCATCTAATGTGCATCCTAGGATGCATGAAATCATGGTGATTATTCTCCTACCAGTCTATAAAAAATAGTGGCAACATAGGGTGGAATGTCTGTAGGAGTATGTGTCTCCTCAATGATGAAATTCTGGAATATTTGTTTGATTTTAACTGGGTCTAGTGTGATGTATAGGTCCAACAAGTGTCTAATGGACAAAGGACTCAGATTAGGACTAGACTAGATTTGCAGCATCTGGTTGATGGATTCAGCGGTAATAGTGAATAACATCTCATGGTATGGTGCCTCAATAGCCCTATGGCTTGGAATGTAACATGCATAACAAAAATGTACTATGTCTGGGAATGGATGGACTTCTGGGAATGTATACTTGGGCAGATTAGATTCCCAAAGGTTTATATCATCAGCATGGTTAAGGAACCTATCCTTGGCCCAGCAGTGGATTCTTAGAAGGTGGCATGGAGTAGCTGTATCTTTGATTTGGAAGTCTCTGTCTGCCAGAGCTAGGTGGTCAATGTCTAAATGAGGGGTTGTCACTGGTCTGACATCTAGAGAGGTCTAGGCAACCATTTCTGTAATAAACTGTTGAAATTTGGGTTATATGGCTATGGGAGTGAGGTTTTAACAATTCAATAACCAGGGTAGGGTATCAGCAGTTTGCAGGTAGGGGTTTTGGTATTTTAGGAATGGAAAACTCTCAATTTAAAGGGAAATTAAGTAAATTCATTCAATTATTTCATGAATTCAGTGTACTTTTTAAATGAGAGGGAAATTCTTGGTTTTTTGCTTAAATACCTAGAATTTTACAGTCAGGGTTGCAAACTGGTTTAAAATTGAGGTCTGCGGAGGCTTTTGCAGCTTTGAGGTGTGTAGTGATGGTGTTTTGGAAGGTTCTGGCATTTGGTCGCTGGTTGCAGGAGCTCTGAGGGTGCTGGTGTGCTTCAGAGGCTTCAGCAGTGCAAACGGTCAAACAAAGTCAAAAATGGGGTCTGAGGGGTTTTAACCACGAATGGTTGAAATTGGCGGGTAAATATTATGAACAGTGGATGGTTTTCGCTTTGGGCGGGGAGGCAGTTTTGGAGGCCATCGCACCGCTTTTGGCAGGTGGGCAGTATTTCCTCGAGCGAACGCGATCTATGTCGGAGGCTGACACGTAGCAAAATGGGCCCGAGCAAAACTGCCCATATCGCTGCTCTCGGGTCTGTAAAGGTCAGGATTGAGTGGGCGCAATATGGCTGAGAGCCGTTAGATCTGGGGGTGGATGATCCAACGGTCGTCACGTGGCAAAGTTGCACGATTGGGTGATGGGGCGGAGGTCAGCGGGACCCATGGGATTAATTACGATTAAGCGTAATTAACCCATGATTAACTGTTGGTTTATGAAAAGGCGACGGAGTTAGTGAGGCGAGAGGGTTTTAAAGTTAGGATAAAGGGTTTTTATGGGTTTTTGGGGTTTTTGGGTAATTTATCAAGGGGAAAAATGATTTTACAAAGGGGGGAAAAGGGTTTCACACTTAAGGGAATGAATTTTGACAGTAAGTAACCAGGGAATGTATGAAACCAAGGGGTGGGAGTGAAAATGAAGGGAAAATGAGTTTTAATCAGCCATGAATGGGAAAAAGGGAAATTTGTAAGTGTATAGTGGGGGGTGAAATGCAATGAAGGGGAAGTTAGGCAAATCAGCTTATCAACATGATTTTCACTTTGATAATTGCTTATGCACACTGAAACACATAGTTAAGCATGATAGTAGTGCTTATGCTTCAAATGACTTGTATTTCTACAACCTTTCTTCTACCTACCCTTTTACCTACCCTAACATTTTTTCTTCACTTTGGTGAGTGCACAAAACCCTTTTCTTTCCTTTTTCTTTTTATGAAACAAATTATCTACTTCTAACCTTATATCTTCCAAAGGCTCAGATTAAACTGATGAGCTCCTTTTATTTCTCTACCTATCTACTGATCTGCCAAGATTAAATTATTTGGTCAAATTTTTATTCTCTAACTATAAACATGAAATTAAAATCATAAAGTAGTCAAGATTAAACAGTTTGACTATCATGGGTTGTGGCATGTATGACACGCTGCACACAACCATTATTTAAGACAGTAAAGTATAGAATAGTGCCGCTTTGACTTGCACACTTTCATGATCTGTTTTTTTTTTTTTGGTTCATATTTTTTCATTTTTTGATCTTTTCTTATTTTTCTTATCCTTTGATATTTCTTTTAGGGCATACCTTCTTTACATTTTTTAATTTTAATATGGAAAACATTTGCAGAAAGCAAAGGTATGTACAATATTACAAGACTTAATCTCAATCAATTTAAAAATTATGAATCCTATCACTATAGGACTTTAACAGTACCCACATGTATTTTCTTATATCATTAATCTAGAAAACAACTAATGTTCAATCGACCACACTTTTTTCTCCTTGAAAATAAAAACTTGTTTTTTTTCTCCTCGCAGAGAGAGACTTGTGCACACATGTTTGCTTTTATCATTAATATGGAAGTGACAATAAACAATTTAACGCAATATGTATCTGAATACGAATGGATTACCATAATTTCTATAATAATAATAATGACAATTGAATTGAAAGAAAGCAACCAACATTATTTCCTAATCGCAATTTAATTCTCTTCATCATTATTTAGATACATTGTTATCATTGCAATATTGACAGTGTACAGCCAGGGGAAGTGATAGTAAGAAATTTAATACAATTTGTATCTGAATACAAATGAATTACCACGATTTCTATAATAATAATAATGACAATTGAATTGAAAGAAAGAAATCGACAGTGTTTCATAATCATAGTTTAATCGTCCTCATTGTTATCTAGATACATTGTTATCTAGCCTATAATTTTAATCGTCCCAACACCTTTAATGAAATATTGATGACGAACAGTCAGCGAAACTGACGATAAGCAATGTCCCGGAACATGAAACAATTACCATACTTGTTATAATAATCACAATTGAATTGAAATAAAACAGTCATCGTTATTCCTGAATCGATTCATGCTATAAATTTGAGAAATGGCACGTGTAAGCTATCATTTTTTAATTGAACTAAAAAATATTTCACGCACTTTTCACACATAAGTGTATCGGTCTCCATATGCAAGAAATAATAATAAATCCAGTGTAATACTCATCCACCAAAAATGGCAACTCCTGTGAATCTGCTATAACTATAAAACTACAACAAATAGAACAAACACAACAAAAGAATTGAGTAGCGCAACAATCGCACAAGTAATAAATAATTCCATGTTAATAATTTGGAGAAGAGCTAAAGGAATATCTACAACAAACAAACACTTGTATTGTTTGTCAATGTGCTATGGTCCAAATGTAGCAGAACAATTTGAAGAGAAGCCCTACCATTATCAGGAGCCCCTACTCCATCACAATGTTTTGTACTGAGAATATGAGCATATGATGCAGTGTTAACAAACCAAAAATGATGCAACTGTCATTATGGTAATATCATATCCCCATTTCATCAGCACATAGCATTATCATCGACAAAGTAAAAAAATTTGATCAATGACCCGTCATATTGATTTAATGCAAGTAAGTTTTACGAAGTGCAATCTTATTAATGATTCCACTCATAATATTTTGTGTTGACAATATAGACAAATGATGCACCGCCAACATGCCAAAAATCTTGTTGGAAAATAAAATGAACAATTTGATAAACTTGTTATTAATTATTATATCATATTCCCATATCCTTAGCACATAACATTACAATCGACAAAATGAACAATTTGGTCTATGATCCACTAGCAAAATGAAAAAATTGGCCAATGATCCATTGCATTGATTGAATGCAAGTAAGATTTGCAAAATTGAATGTTATAAGGTTGTGCTCTCTGCACAGTGAAAGCTTTGTTTATGACAATCGTTATGTCAATAGGCATATCTGTGAAACTACAAAGGATATCCATTATAAGGAAGAAACTTTCAAGCTTTAAATCCACACAATCAGAGACCTCGCACATAATTCATACACGCTTGCACTCACAAACAAGTTTTTTAATCAGAAAATTTACAAAAATAAATACTTTTGTTTTTGTTCATGCCAACACCCAAAGTTTTTCGATGTATTTCGAAATGAAAGTGATATAACAATTTTACATGTTTCTTATTTCAATTGGCCTTGCGCTGCACTATGTAACCTTTAAGAAATTAATTAAGGGCAGAGATTTCTACAAACAACTTTCCTTATACAAGAATATTTAATTGTGCAACAGATATTTAGGTGATGAAAGCTTCAAAGCCTCCCTCGCATAATGGACTTAATCTGCATGTCCACGCATATGCCTATTTTCACAAAGATAAATACTAACCTATTAAAGGCTATGCTATGATAATGGAAGCTCTCTATTTTTGTAAGGTGTTTCTGCACAGTTCTTCGACATTATTATTATTATTATATATTATAGGTAATATCTTAATTCTAAACATTGTCAAATAATTTAATTTAAACAAAAAATTGCAAAATGAAATTTGTCCAAATCTTTAATTGTAAAAAACACAAACTAATAAATCCTTACCTTAAACAAATTTGTATAAATGTAATAAGTGAATGTGAAATATAATTACATTATGAATTAAAGTTATAAATTTCCCTCTGCACCTGCATTCTCTTGCACATATCTCCCTCTCTGCACATCCTTGATTCAACATAGCTAAATCTTTAAAAGTTTTAAATGAAAAATATTTTGAAATTAATTTTTCATATGCACCCTCGTTCTCGCATACAATAACCATCCCCCGCATAGTAAACACTTTGCATAAGGAAAGCTTCAAAAAGGAAACAAAATAATACTAATTCTAAATTTGTTCTTAGTAAAATTAATTACGTATCGACAACATAAATTTCCTTCTGCACCTTCATTTTCTCGCTCATACATCGTTCTCCACACATCCTTGGGACAATGAACATTTACACTATGCAGACTCAAAATTGACATTAACATAAAAGATAGAGACTAAAAATCAATGAAAGTTACATCGATGATATTATTACATTGCTAGAATGACTCTACAAACATAGAATCAGTGATTATAATTGTAATTCGGCAAGTTTATCGGCAATTGTAACATAAGTTGAAGCTTATGGAATGTGATTCTGGAGTTGTAGAACAAGAGCTCACTGCTTTTTTAGCTAGAATAGTCGATGCTCTAGAATTTCTCATCAATTTGGTCTTAAAGCATACTGAAATGATTAAATTTGAAGCACGGGTCCATTTCGACCTTCTAAATCAGAAAATGGCAATACTAGAATTGAAGATGGAGCAACTGCAATTGGCAAACGAAACATTGAGTTTTCATTTAGATAATTTAGCCCAGGTAGAGAATGTTAATGTTGAAGAGGACACCAATGAAAGAGATGATGATATCATGGTCATTGACCAATGTTCCCCCCCTTCTCAACTTGAGCCAAAAGTTAATGAAGCCCAAGTCGCTTTTGATATCGAAGATATGTATTAATTTATGCAATTTTTAATATTCCCCCGCCCCCCATTAATAAAGAAAATACACAAATCAAAACATTGAAACAATACCCTATGCACCACCTCGCACAATGGAAATTAACAATATTAATCATTCCGCAAAGATACATAGTTCTAAAATCAAAATCTCTACGCAATTGCTCTCTCGCACAACGACTTGTGTATCATGTCATTACCCACCCCCTCCCCGCCCTGCCTCCCCCACTGCACCCCCTTCCCCCCCTACGCAAAGGACCTGCAACTGCGTTAGTTCTGTCATCATGGGAAATAGCAGTACCATAACAGTGCCAGTATCAATGTTAATGTCAGAGCATTCACCGACCAAATGGCCACTCAGAAAATTAGTTTTTGTTTACTTTTAAATCAAGTATTAGGCACTGACAAATACCAAAAATAAAACACTCTCCACCAAGGGAATTATGTCCCATCGGAAGGTACTAAGTCAATTAGAAATTAGAAATAATATTTCCAAAAAATTATAAAATTATTTTTGAATTCATGCAAAATAGAAAAATTCCACATTTTCTCGAAACTTTGGCTAAAATTACAAAAAAACAAGAAAATAATGGACAGTCAATGCAATTTGACTGCGAGACGATTGTTATAGTCCCTTTCTAACATAATAATATTCCTCATTCTCCCGTACATACTTCATCTTCCGTAAACATTCATAAGATATATGATCTGAAAATTTGTAAAAGTATTAGATTTGTTCAAGAAATCGACAAACATACGTCATCACCGCACAGTAAGAGCTATGCACAATGAAACATAATAATGTTCCTCATTCTTCTACACATGCATTGTCCTCCGTAAACATTCATATGATACATAATCATAGTTCTCCTGAAAATACCCCATCCTAATTTCGTCTTTGCCATAAAAGCTCAACACAGTAAAATCTCCGCACAATGAAATCTCCCACACATACCCCATCCTCCGCAAAGATTCAATTCTAGCACTAATGCTCAGAACAATATTAAATTAATTGATTAATGGCAGTCTCTACACAATTTCCTCCACACATGCTTCCTTCGCACCACCTTTGAACAACTGCATGCTTCCTTCGCACCACCTTCGAACAACTGCATGCTTCCTCCGCATGGCCACCTTTGTACAAGCTTGACCTATTAACTTTTATTTAAACTGAACTAGAAAGAGATCAACAAGGGTTGCCTGATGTTGATCGGATAAGGAAAATCAAGGTTGCATGACCTGAGAAAATCAAAACATTGGAACAATACGCTATGCACCCCCCCGCACAATGGAAATTAACAATATTAATCATTCCACAAAGATACATAACTCTAAAATCAAAAGCTCTACATAATTGTTCTCCCGCACAACAACTTGTGTAGTCTGTTGTCACCCTCACCCCCCTCCTCGCCCCGCCTACGCAAAGGATCTACAACCACGTCAATTTTCATGAGGAAAAGCGGTACCATAACAGTGTCAATGTTAATGTCAGAGCACTCACCGACCAAATGAATGTGAGAGCACTCACCGACCAAAATCAATTGTCGAGTACTAACAAATACCAAAAATAAAACATTCTCCACTAGGGGAATTATGTCTCATAAAGTATTAGACCAATAAAAAATTAGAAATAAGATTTCCAGAAAATTATAAAATTATTTTTGAATTCATGCAAAATAACAAATTTCCACATTTTTCTGAAATTTTAACTAAAATTACGGAAAAAAAAATAACAAAACAATGAATACGCTAAAAAAAACTAATAAGTTAAAAACTAATCAATTATAGTGAGGGGCTTCTCGTAATAATTATACATCCCAAACCGTAATAAATGCAAAAAAAAAAAAAAAAAGAAGAAGAAGAAAGAAGAAGAAGAGAGAAAAAGATACCCAAAATGGCTAAAATGTTTAAAAAACCGACAAAATTTAAGTTTCAAGCCGGTGCCTTAATGTATGAAATTGCAACAATACAAAGGTGACCAATTATATTATCATTCTAGAACTTTTATGTGTGTACGATGAACTACTCCACTCTTGATAGAGTTACATACCATTATTATTGAGATAATAAAGCAAAGAGATATACACCATTGTCTGTGTATGTAGTGAAGTCTCGGCAGTACTCACTATATAAAGAACAAATATCTATTTGGATTGTAAGCATTTGCCATTCCATAGACTCATTCTGAAGTACAGCAAACTCAGAGATTCAAGTAAATGGTGTTCCTTTAATTGTTTAACGTTCTAATAAAATTGAAGAAAAGAAACATTATCTACTCAGATTTTAGTTCTTTCCCATTCCATAAAATCATCCTAAATTACCATAAATTTAACACTTAAATGACTAATTTTCCTAATAACCTAATAATCAAATAAAAAAATTTACACAATCATTATTTATTAAATTAATTTGATTTCTAATATGAAACAGACTCAAATATTCATTTTTCAATTTTTTATATAATATACTTATCATCTTAGTTTCATTTTCCCTTATTTCACAATTTTAACGAATCTAAATCCTTTTTATAAATGCAAAATAATAAAAGAAGCTGTATGCAACTGAACTAAATTTTATGGTGTCAAATTTGAAACTAGCCTAGATTTTAGAGTGTCAAATTTGCCTGGACAACCAAAAATCAGAATCTGGCCATTTTTTTTAATATAACAGTAAGAATGTTGAAAACACTTTGCAAAACCTACAAAAACATGCAGAGGGGGCTATCATTATGAAGAAGGTTAGAAGGTTAGTTTGTACAGATCTCTCAATTTTTTTGCACCAAAAGAGAACACAAGAATAGTAGTTATGTGGAAAATTGTGACTTCCATAGATGGGCATTATGCAGAGACTATAATCGTTTTGTCTTAATGAAAAAGATGTTTTTTCTTCTCTTAAAAAAGAAATAGTCGAATGGTTAAGTAGTGTGGGTACATTCTGGATAGTTAACGGTTAAGTAGTGTGGGACATTTTGGATTGCCTATATCTGTAATTTTATTTTTAATAGTGACATGTAGTGTGGGTATATTTTGAATTGTTTATTTCTGTAATTTTATTTTGAATAGTGACATGAGATCCTCGAGTAATTTTTATAATATTGTATGAGAAGTTAAATAGAAGTTTACCATCTCATCTACAGAGACAAAAATGGATAAAAAATGGATACAGCGGATATTCCGAATTCTCAAAATTCTCACCGGAGACATTTCCAAACTCTCATGATATTGTGAATTGATTGTGTATTTATGTAATGGGCAATCTGATAGTGTGAATTAATTGGTATTTATGTAATGAGATAAGGTTACAATTATAGAGATTCTAAATAATGTTTATAGCATTAAAAGTAACAAAATGCTTTATAGTTCAGTGTGAAGAAGATATTATTATGAATTAACGATTTATTATATTACAAAATCTAAAGTAAATGGCTTTATATAAATAAATCAATTTAGATTCATTTTAAATTCAAATAAAACATAGTTTTATATTAAAAAATCATATATATATATATATAGCCTAAATTCGTTGCGCTGACAATATGGGGTAAACGTCAAGCATAAATGTTTAACATTTAATAAATTTAATCTAATGTCAATGTCAACCCAGTCTTAGGGTAGATGTCTAGACATAAACATTTAACATTTTTATGTCGGCTCAATTAAAAAAATAAAACATTGAAATTAAGAGGCGCTCTACAATCCAATATGGGGTAGACGTCAAGCGTAAATGTTTAACATTTAACAAATTTAATCTAATGTCAATGTCAACCCAGTATTAATAAAACATTGAAATTAAGAGGCGCTCTACAATCCAATATGGGGTAGACGTCAAGGGTAAATGTTTAACATTTAACAAATTTAATCTAATGTCAATGTCAACCCAGTATTAGGGTAGATGTCTAGACATAAACATTTAACATTTTTATGTCCGCTCAATTAAAAAATAAAACATTGAAATTAATAAACAAAAAGTTAAAAGTAATAAAAAGTCCGATGCATGTAAACATTTAAATATTGGCTCAATTAATAATAAATAGTTAAAATTAAAGTCAATTTGTCATATTTTGATTTTGTTATTAACTTATGAGTAGGCTTTGTTACAATACCATGCGTTATCAATACTACATGCCCAAAAACCATAACTTATTTCACAATCAAAATATTTTATAGCAATATGACACAATTCTTAACCATGGATATTCACCCTAGCCACCCCCACTTTACCGTGGATAGCATTAACATGTAAATAGGTTTTGTTATATTACCATGGGCCAATACCATGGCTTATCAAAACCACATGCCCAAAAAACATAACTTATTTCACAATCAAAATATTTTATTTTAATTTAATTTTGTAACAATGTTTAAATTAAATCTAAAATGAAAAATGTTATAATTACTTTTGAGATATATCTAAACTGTCTATCCTCCTGACTACTAAAAAGATTCCCATAGAAATTAAATCAAGATTTGAACAAAATTAAAAATGAGAATACTTTTATATATAAAGATGTAAAATTTATATAATATAAATAATATTATTAAGAATTTGCATAGATCCATCTTAATTAAGGATCCAAGTGATGAGAGCAAGCATATTGACTAACAATAATACAAGAAAGATAGTGCATGACGGTTTTAAGTTTTTATTATTGCATTTTCTTGACATGATTAATCCAAAATATAGGTTTAACATTTTACAACCAATTGAATTTTTTTAATTTAGGTACTTTCTTAAACACAGTGTAATGGGATCAAATTTAAGAAAGAGATGCGGGGGCGAGGGGAGATAGTGACAAAATTGGAGGGCAAAGAGAGAGAGAGAGAGAGAGAGAGAGAGATAGTGACAAAATTGGAGGGCGAAGAGAGAGAGATGGGGAGAGAGAAAGAGAAGGAGGTGGGGGATAGAGGAAGGAAGAGAGAGAGGCGGGGAGAGAGGGAAGGAGAAAGGGAAAGAGAGATATGGAGTAAAAGGGGGAGAGAGGGGGGAAAGAACAAATACATAGAGAGAGAGAGTGACAAGGGAGAGATTGAAGGAGAGAGGAGAGGAGGGAAGAGAGAGGAGAGAGATAGGGAGAGAAGGGTAAGAGAGAGAGGGGTAGACGCATAGATGGAGGGGAGAGAGAGAAGCAGAGAGGGAGGGAGATGGTGACAGAGTTAGAGGGAAGAGAGAAATCTAGAGAGTGATGGCGGGGGGGGTATTACAAAGGGAGGTGGGAGAGAATGACAGAAAGAGGAAGGAAGAGAGAGAGGGAGAGAAGGATGGAGTTGGGGGGATGGAAGAGAGAGGAAAGAAGAACTACATAGAGTGAGAAAAGGTGGAGAGAGAGAGAGAGAGAGGGAGTGACAAGGGAGAGATGGAGAGGGAGTAAGGGAGAGATGTAGAGGGAGTGAGGGAGATAGGAGAGTGGGAGGGAAGAGAGAGGGGGAGAGAGAGAGAAAGAGAGAGAGAGAGATAGATATGCAGAGTGTGTATTTTTGGGGGGTGAGATAGAAAGAGGAAATAAGAAAGAGACACCTAGATACAAATATAGATATTATATAGTATTATATACCTAGCCTAGATCCATCTTAACCTCGGATCTATCAAGCGCCAAGAGGGATCAAATATCTCGAGTTGCAAATGTCTTTTTTGAGTGAAAAACTTGAGGAAAAGTTTTCACCTCGAGAGATTTGATCTCTCTCCGTGCTTGATACATACGGGGTTAAGATGGATCTAGGCTGGTCTTAAACTCAAATCTGTTAAATATTAAAAGGGATCAAATCTAATAATTTGTGATGTTTCATATGAAAATAATTCTCAAATTAATCAAGTTTCACCAATATCCATTTATTAAAAATAAAATCAAAATTCTCAAAATTTATAATATAGAAATTCACATTAAAAAAAAAGTTGTAATAATTCAAATTAAAAACATATCAAAACTTAGTGAACAATAGAGTTTAGATATTCAATTAGATTATAGTAAATGAGCTAAGTAAATCCTTAATCAAATTAAAATTATTCAAACAATATATATATATATTAACAAACTAAGAAGATATGGGCTAACTAAATTTCTTATAGTATTCCTTTCATAACCCATATATATACTCTGAAATACAGCTCCTGGATACATCACTAATATCTTAAAATCTATTGACGCATCCCCTGATGATGGACTCACTTAGTAGTCTGAAACGTTGGGTTCACAAAACTCTATAACAGGTCATTCCTCCTCTATCAAAAAAAAAAATTCCTCCCCTGTATGGATTCATTATTTAATTTGTGATGTTTTTAATCATTTAATATGAAGGAATTAATACATGAAATGGAGTTTCCGGAGTTAAGATGGTTCTAGGCTGGTCTTAAACTCAAATCTGTTAAATATTAAAAGGGATCAAATCTAATAATTTGTAATGTTTTTAATCATTTAATATGAAGGAATTAATACATGAAATGGAGTGTATATATATATATATATATAAGAGATCAATCTAGGATCTTGTTTCAGAGAATTTCAACCTTTCAACTGTAAACAAATGGGCAATCTAAGATACTAAACAAATTATGCATTCAAATAATGAAATAATGTTATAGTAACCAATTATCAGTTTTACTTTATGTTGTACAATATTACAATCACTAGTTGTGAAGGGATTACAAAGAATGAATAATTCCAAAGGGATGGCTAAAAAGAAAGTAAATAGACAAGTTTTGGGTCATCCACCTTCTATGATAATTGGGATTCGCATGCCTACCAAATTTATAGAAATTGGAAAGCAAAATGGATATGATTATTATAATGCTTATAAAATTTATAAATAATTGGAAAGCTAAATAATGTTATGATTATTGGGATTTAAATGTTTATAGTTGATAAAAATTCGGCGAGTCAAATGGACATACTTATTAAAATTCAAATTTTCACATCAAAGGATTTTAGCTTAAGTGGTTTCATGAACATGGGTTCACGTTTCCTAGGTCGTTTGTGGCAATATGAAATAGTTGTATCTGGTGTAATAGTGGAAGCTTGTTACCACACAATTTAGCAAGGCCCTGACTAAGGGAAAACCTAAGGGACAACTACTAGACTAAGTAACAACAAGGGGACAATGACCCACTATCACCTCAGTCAAAGTCCCCTGCTCTTTACGGACTTTCATCGATGGGAGGAGTTCCAGTAGGAAGGGAATCACTAAGAATGAATAAATCAATGATTTTTGTATAGTGGGATTCCATAAGGCCCATTCAAGGAGAGACACATCAATGGCTCAATGCATTAAGGAAGTTAAACGCTCTGCAAGAAAGGCATAAGAGGAGATCAAGACTTAGGGTTTTTGGTATGACAATAGTATTAGGTATTCATAATGTCAAGACTCTAAGAGATTAGGTAGGACCTCCCAAAGAAGCTCTATGTAACGATTTAACACTTCCAAAAGGCTCTTCACTCTCTTTGAAATACCTAAGAAAGATTTGTGGTAGACCTAGGGTTTTATGAATAATCATGGGAAGAAATGTTTCAAAGGTATTCACTAGATAAAAGAAAGGGCTTCTTATGATTTTTTCTAATGAATACTAAGCTCATACAACCCTCAAATAAGTCCCCAAGGTGAGAGAGAAATACCTAGGTTCTCCCTCTTAGAGTAGCACCTAGGGCAAGAGATTTTATGGATTAAACTTGGGCGAATGTCAATCAAACTTGGAGCATAGGTAGCCTCGACCTTGAGCTTGATGTTTCGACCCTTAGATCCCTGAAAATTCACCTCCCCAAAATTTTGTTTGCAAGCACTAGATTTCTACCCTACCTTTAGGGGACCAAAAGTTAGGAGGAGAAAAGGAGGAAAGAGAAGTTGATGCCTAATCCTTTGGGCTATGGAGTCCTAGATGCATTATATTGGCCAAATTTGTCTTCACAGAGGTCAAAAGTTGATGCCCTAGCTACCAACCTTCAACAATTCCCTACTATTAGAATATGGAGTTTCATGAAGAAATATAGCATTTCATCACTAATAACATCCATTGCATGTTATATCATGAGTAACATATGCAAGAGACAACCAATTAGCTTCCAAAATAATTTCTTCAACAAAATTAGGGCACGATAGCGTTTACATTAGTTCCAAAATTACATACATTAGACATTTTCAAGAGAGATTTCATCAACAAAAGAACTTACATGATAATCATGCAATATATCCGTCCATATTCAAGAAGTAGCTCCAAGACAAGATCAAAAATCAGCTCTAAATATCATAGTGCATCTAATATACTCCAACAACTTCCAAAGAAAAAGTGTGAGTTCTTATACAAGAGAAGAATCCAAGTAATGATGATTAGTTCTCACAAATGAGACTCGTTTCTATTTATACAAGTCTCTCCTAATTCAATTTAGCCTAATAAGTCACCAAAATTATAAAACAATGTTCTAATAACAAGTCTTGGTTACAAGCCAACTAAGTAGCTATCACAAGTTACGAAAAAGCCATCCATAAGTGAGCTAAAATGATGATATCATGATGTAGAAGGGTCGTTGGAGGGCCTCATTAAGTCCTCTCAATGCCATGATGAAAGAGAGAGCTCCAATAAACATGAATTAGGGGTGGCCTCTAATTTTCTATCTAAGTCATCTTGTGGGTCCACAAAATGGATTTGGGGCACATTTTCTAGTCTCATGGGTCTCCTAATGAAAGATAGATCAGTAAACTTCTTCAAATGTGGGCTCTAATGATGGTACTTTCCCTCCCATGTCTCAAGGGTGAGAAAATCCTCCCCTGAGCCTTCGATCAACTACCTTAATCATGATAAGCCAGATGGGTTATGTTGGTCCAAGTGCATCATCTCGTGAATAATGTAGGGCAATGAAAAAAATGTTGAAGGTGTTGAGGGTGCCCATGGCATGAAAGGATGCTCAAACATATGATGGAGTCCCATGGCCCTCAATGCATCCCCTACAAATGTCAATATAATCCTCTCATGGGATTGGGCCCCAGTTACGTTGTCAAACCCATTATGAAACCACCTGCCAATTACATATAAGATCTAATGCACTTTCTCGCCTTTGGAAACAATAATTTATTAGTGCATCTAAGTGAACCAAGCTTTTCAGTCAAAGGCACAAATGAAACTCATAATGGGCTTCCCTTCCAAATTTGGGGATTTGAGCATGTAATAACGTTACCTCCCTAGGTAGGGGTGGTTAAAAACAACCCTATTAGGTGCTCCCAACCCCTAAGGGGAAAGAAAGGTCCTAGGTATTTCCTTCAAGTGATAGGGGTCATGTGAATGATGATGAGGCAGATAGGGGCACGCAGGTCTCAAGGTAAATGTCATGGGTTCAAGGGTGGTAATGATGAAGGATGTCAACATATTTAGGTGTATAGATGGAGGGAGCAATCATGGTACATGAGTTGCACCAACCTTTGTTTTTGCACCCTTCTTAATTTTTCTTTTGCCTTTTCTTGATATTTCTTTATTATACTACTCGGGGCTCCAAGAGATGAGAGCATGTTGTGTATGATATAAGCAATTATTACCCCCTTTATGGTGGGGCAGTTCGTCGCCCACCAAGGGTTGGGGCATGCATGGGTTACTTAATGATGTGGGGGCACTCTTGAGTCCCTAGGAACCAGGGTGATGGCCATAATGAAGGGGTAAAGCTCATGTTTTGCTTTTTCCCACGCGCTAATATAATGTCCCAACTATCTTTTGCATTTTCTGATATTATTTTTTTTTGATTTTGGCCATGATATGCTTTTAATTTTATTTTTTAGTTGCATCAACCTCTAGGGCAACATTTCCAAGTCTAACCCAAACATGTGGACAAGAAAAGGGGATAAACCATAACCTTGTGGACCTTGTGTTCATGTGGACCCAAAAAGGGAAGATGATGAAATAGGGTTTGTAATGTGCGAAGGGGATTGAAAAATGTGAAATGGAAAAATGGGACCGTGCTACCAAAATCAAGGTTTCCCAAGTAGTTCCCTTCCTGAAGCTATAATCCAAAAGGGGAGATCCCACGGGACTATAAATGAGGATTAAAGCACCACACCCCTCCCCCCATTTAAGGTGAGGGAACAAAACTACAATCAAAACCCTTCCTCCTTCCAAGTCACCCAATAATCCATGTCCAAAGTGCCCAATGAAAAATAAGCATAAGCTCCCAATTGCACAATGAAAAGCATATCTTTAGGATTAGATGATCCACCTTCACATATATGCTCTCAACAGATGGACGAGGGTACATATGACTGGCTTAAGGAGCGAAGATCAGATGGCACAATATATCAGCTACACTGGTGACTATTAGTGGCAGCTAGCTACCAGCTAAAGACAAATCTAGGAGAAAAAAATTTCCTATAGGGTCACCCACTTTTGGTGGGTAACATCTGGCTCCCACTGGGAGATGAACTCACTGTAGAGTGCACGAACCATGTAATTGAACGAGAGGTCATGAGAACACCAACAATCCTTTGAGACAGTAGATCTATATCCTACACATCATAGACAACGTTGGAAGCATCTATTCTAGGCATACTTTTATCACCCATGTTTTCATCAAAATCTAAACTAAGATGCATGTTTAATCAGAATGCAATCTAATCTAACATGAGAACATGATATGATGATAGTAGCTATGCAAAAATGGTATGTAATGTATCCTACACTACTATACATGCCATATTATGCAAGTTCCAAGTATAGTCATACAACCAATGTAACCAACATATGATTAGATCAATATAAAAACACTGTCCCTTATGAACCATCATGAGGCACGGCACCCAAATATCAGATTTTTCATTGCAATATTTGCTAGATGAATAGTAAGAGTGAGAGGTCAGAACATATGAGGACCAACTATCAAGGATCACAAATGAGGGAAAAGAGGAATCCAACTCGTGCAACTTTTCTTACAACGGGATAATGGATAACTCAACAACCAAGCTCATAAACTTTCAATGAAGAGCAAGCTCAGGCATATCCTCCTTATGGCATGAAGAGATAGACGGCTCGTACACATCCATAATCACATCGTCTTGATTATCTAGGAAGGAACAAGGTGGACTACAATCATCATATCTGGGAAGAACTGCAACCCCCTTTGAGGGCATTAGGAAGGTTCCTCAATTTCAAGGCTCCCAAGAGATTCATTAAGAGGGGCATCAAACTATTTTTGGCTACTAATGACATCATGATCACAAGATCGAGGATCATCATCTTGAAACATATAAAATATGCCTTTCTAGTGACCCATTTCATACCATGCAAATTTTCATAAGATTTCATATATGGAGTCGCCAAGGTGAACTTGAACTGCCTTGAGAGATGCTTGCTTCACACTACAAGCATCAACTTTGAAGTTCAATGAAGATCTAGGGCTTTGTTCATCTAATGGAGTCACCAGATAAGGATTGATATTGTCGTATGAGAACAAGACACGTTGTGTGCCCCCAGCGACGATGCCAATAATGTTATCACACAACCTAGCAGGCCCCTAAGGAAGGGAAAACCTAAGGTACAACTACTATGTTCAGTAACAACAATGGGGCAATGAATTTTGTTGCCAGTTGCTTCTTGCACTCTTGAATGCAACCTTCCACATCTATCATGAGAATATCATCCACATATAGAAGAATGATTGTAGGATCATCCTTCACAACCTTGATATAAATATTTGGATCAACATAACTCTTCAAGAAGCCCAATATTTGTAGGTATGCATCCATTCTTGCATACCATGCCTTTGGTGCTTGCTTGAGGCCATACAATGCCTTCTTCAACCTACAGACATAAGTCTCTTTATATTTTACTTCAAATCCCAAGGGTTTCTCTATGTAGACTTCTTCATCAATAGTTCCATTCATGAATGTTGTCTTGACATCCATTTGATGGATGTTCCATCCCATCGATGTTGCCAAAGAGACCAACGAATGTATAGTTGTATACCTTGTAGTCTATGCAAATGTCTTTTCATAATCGATGCCTTCTTGTTAGAGAAGCCCCTGCCCACAAATCTTGAATTATATTTTCAATACTTCCATTTGGTGCATGTTTAATCTTGTAGAGTTGCTTGGAAGTTACCACATATTTGTCTTCGGGCCTAGGTACGATCTCCCAAACTCCATTTTTCATTATAGACTGATAATCTTCATTCATGGCATCTTTCCATTCTTGATGTTTGACAAACTCTTCAAAGGTGCATGGTTTTGCTTCTATTAACTTCGTCATACAAGTTGCATACTTTGAATATATTTTGGGCTTCTTACTTTCCCTAAATGTGTCTTTGGTTGTTCCATGTCCTTCTGCATCTAGAAGTGTAGACTTCAACCAATTAGGTCTTTTTCTGCTTTCAGGGATGATCATAGGTTGCACAAGTTCACTGGGACCTTCATCTTCATGATTTGAGTTTTCTTCCTCCCTTGTGCATTCTTCCTCAAATATTGGAATTTCTTCATCATCGGAGTCCATCGAGAGGTCCTTTGATTTCTTGAATGCAATACTTTCATCAAATATTACATCTCAACATACTTTTATTCAATTTCCTTCCTTTTTGTAGATAATATATGCCTTTGAAGTATTATTGTAGCCAACAAATATTCCCTTCATGCTTGTAGGATCCAACTTCTTTCTCTTATCCTTTGGAATGTGAATATAGAAAAGACAGCCAAATATTTGGAGATGGTCCATGCTTGGTTTATTCCTAGTGAATGCTTCTTCTGGATTCATGTTGTCTAGTGATCTGTGAGGACTTCAATTTTGAATATATACAACAATCTTGGTTTCTTCACCCCACATAAATTTTGGCAAATCTTTATCATGTAACATGGCCCTTACACTTTCTTCGATAGATCGATTCTTTCATTTAGCAACTCCATTTTTCTTAGGATTGTATGGGACTATCAACTCCCTCTTAATCCCAGCCTCCTTATAGAAAGCTATGAGTTCCTTTGAAGTGTATTCTCTTCCATTGTCAAATATTAAGATCTTAATCCTTCTTTTTGTAAGATTCTCCACTTCAACTTTCAATTCTTGAAATTTGTTGAATGCTTCATCCTTGGTATTCAAAAAACAAACCCAAGTTTTCCTTGAGTGGTCATCAACGAATGTTACATAATATAGATGACCTCTAAGAGACTTTGTAGACATAGGACCACAAACATTAGAATGAATGAGATCCAGAATTTATTTTGACCTTGAAGCATTACTTCCAAATGGTCTCTTGACATTTTTATGTAATGCACATCCCTTGCATAGTCCTTTATAATCCTCCTTGAGTTCAGGGATGCCATTTACCACTGAATTTAGAGTTGGTAAGATTTTGTAGTGAAGGTGTCCAAACTTTCTATGCCAAAGTTCACATGGACTTACTTCAATGTGAACCAAAGCTTGAGAGAGAGGAGTCAGCAATTTGTAGAGTCTTCATTCACGAATCCCGATCATCTTTGCATTTTCGATGCTAGAGTTTTATCCCATACTACAACATTTCCATCTATAAAACAACTCTATCTCCTTTATCTTCTATACATGAAATAGAAATTAAATTCTTTTGCAAACCTGGAACAAATAGGATGTTGTTGAGATGAATATTTCCTCCAATCTCTAGCTCTAGTGAGGTTGATCCAATTCCTCTCACGGGACAGCTCTTCTTGTCAACAAGTTCAATAGAGTAGGAGGATTTTCCTCTTGATAAGGTCTCTAGTTTTTTTGCTCACCTATCACATGTCTTGATGCTCCACTATCGATGACCCAAATATTTTCTTCTTCAAATGTGTCAGTAAGTGTTGAGAATAGTCCTTCATCCATTATAGAAGTCTTGGTCATTCTATCCTTGATGGATAATACAAGATTCCACAATGCCTTAATACCTTTATTAAGATGACTTGCTACCATAGAACACTTCTTCAAAGACTTCTTCAAGGATGTATTGATCTTCATCATGCCCTTAGCCAACCTTAGCTTTGATACCATGTTGAGAAATCTAAAGGGATATAGTTAGGATGATTTCTCTTTGTAGGAATTTACAGGGTAAGTTCCTCAGGCAGAACACCAAAGGACACCACTCACACACAGATCACAGATCAATACACCAGTATTCTTGACATGGTTAAAACCCTCAAAGAGGGAAACAGTCCACGGCCTGAGCCAACGCGGCCACTTCAGGAAATTTATTAATAAAAGAATGAAAATTACATAAGCTTCTCTCATAAACGGTCACCCTACAAATCACCCTCCATGCTCTTTAAATAGAGATCATGGACCAATCGGGTGTTAAGCCACGGATCAAGTGTCAGTAATACCGAGGAGAGAATGAACCGTCGGATCACTTCATGTCTAGAACATATCGTGACCGTTGGATTGTAAGTTGCAAAAGTATATAGTAAAGAAACACACTTTACCTAACTCTACACTAGAACAAGTTACACTTAACTATTTCCTATGTGTCGGAATATCCTAACATCCCCCCTTAAGAACAACTTGGGATAGGATTAAAGGATGTACAAATATGACACAATAGGAGAAAGAATGAGGCATTATAGCCTATCCCCCCTTAGTGACAACTTCCTGAACTCCAACCATAAATCGAAGTTTAGTAAACTTCGCCTCTGTGAGAGTCTTTGTAAAGATGTCTGCAACTTGATCATCTGTTGAACAATATTGCACTTCAAGAGCATGGTCATGAATGAGCTTTCTGATGAAGTGCATGTGCAGTTCAATGTGTTTGTTGCACTGATGTTGGACTGGATCTTTGCATAGTTGAATGGCACTTTGATTATCACACCAAAGTGTAGTCGTATGTTGCTGCTGAAAGCCAAACTCTGACAGGATCTAACGAAGCCACAAGGCTTCCTTGCTAGCTTCTACGACACCACGATACTCTGCTTCTACTGAAGAAAGAGAAATGGCACTTTGTTTCTTGCAAGCCCATGTAATAGGTCCTGAACCAAGAGTGAACACATAACCTGCAGTAGACTTCCGATCATCAGGGTCACCAGCCCAATCAGAATCAGTGAAACCAACCAATATAGGAGATGCTTCTGCACTGTAATGAATCCCAAACTAAACGGTACCTCGAACATAACGAAGTATTATTTTCGCTGCTTTCCAATTACTTTCATGTGGGTTTTGAATAAACCAAGCAATAAGGCCAACAACAAAGAAAAGGTTAGGACGAGTATGGGTCAGATACAAAAGTTTTCCTACAAGTTGATGGTATAAGATAGCATCAACTTCAGGGGAAGTACAAGTGACTGAAAGTTTGGCTCTAGACTGAAAGGGAGAAGGGGTTGGCTTACAGTCTTCCATGTGAAAATGGCGTAGAAGATCACATGCATACTTGCACTGGGAAAGGGAAATACCTTCCTTGGTTTGCAAGACTTGAAGACCAAGAAAATAATGCAAGTGTTCTAAGTTTGTCATTTCAACCTTCTTTTTAAGGTTGGACTTCACATGGTTTATACGGTTGGGATCACTACCAGTAAGAATAAGATCATCAACATAAAGAAAAAGAATGATAAGAGACTTTCCCACTTTCTTGGTGTAGACAGTATATTCAGAATGACACCCAGAAAAGCCAGTATCTAAAAGAAAGTTATCCATTTTGGCATACCAAGCCCGAGGGGCTTGCTTGAGACCATAAAGGGATTTCTTAAGCTGACATACAAAGCTGGGGTCTGGTTGTATAAAGCCAAGAGGTTGTTCCATATAGATTTCTTCATGCAAGTCCCCATGTAAAAAGGCAGATTTAACATCCATTTGATGGAATTCCCATTTGAAAGAGGAAGCAAGGGAAAGAACAAGGCAAATAGAGTTCATTTTGGCAACAGGGGAGAAGGTTTCAGTATAATTAATGCCTTCAACTTGTGAAACCCTTAGCAACAATACGAGCTTTATGTTTATCAACTTTTCCATCTGGTCCATACTTGGTTCTGTAAACCCATTTGCATCTAACAAGTTTTCGTCCCTTTGGAAGAGGAACAAGATCCCATGTATCATTTGCCAATAATGAACGATATTCTTCATTCATAGCTGTGTCCCAATCTGGATGGCCTGAAGCTTCTACAAAGGTGTCAGGATCATAATTCGCTGGAGCTTGAGCCAGTAAAGAAGAGGCTCTATCAAACTGAGAACAAGTGCGACACTGATCTGTAGGATCCCCTGCAAGACACCTACTGCATCCCGAGTAGCACGGACCCATTTTGGAAGCTGAGGAGGATCCTGAGAAGGTGGGGGAGGATTGTCATCCTCACTGTCATCATCTGAAGAAGAAATGTTTTCAGAAGTAGAAGGGATAGAGAGAGGTGGCACATCCGCCGAACTAGGCTCATAGGCCGATATATTTTCAGCAAACTTTACATCTCTTCTAATGATAACATTTTTGGACTTAAGTGGAATAAGTCTATATCCTTTGACATCTTTAAAATATCCAACAAAAATACATTTTTCACTCTTAGGTTCTAAAGCTTTATGTTTCTCATCTGGAATATGGGCCCATGCACTTCCAAAAACACAAAAGTGACTTGCATCTAGTTTAATTGAGCTCCATGCTTCTTCTGGAGTGATATTTTTTAAAATCTTAGTAGGAGTGTGATTTACTATGTAATTTGCACAGTTAATTGCTTCTGCCCAAAAATTAAGACTAAGTCCTTTAGGTTGCAGCATACAATTAGTCATTTCCTTTAAGGTGCGATTCTTCCTTTCAACTACACCATTTTGTTGTGGAGTATATGGAACAGTATGTTGCATTTGAATTCCATTCTCAGTGCAAAAGTTGATGAATTTGTTGTTAACATATTCTCCGCCATTATCAAATCTTAGCTTAAGAATTTGATGTCCAGATTGTTTTTCAACAAAAGCCTTAAAGGCCAAGAACATGTTAAATACTTCACTCGAGTTTTAAGAAGTATACTCAAGTGTGTTTGGAGAAATCATCAATTAAAGTTAAGAAATACTTGTAGCCAAAGAATAAAACAAGTGGAAGTGGGCCACATAAATCACTATGCACACGCTGTAAAGGGGCTGAGACATGTCAAGAGGCACGTTTTTCAAAACTATCCCGATGATGTTTTCCGAGTACACATCCGGAACAAACACCATCTCTACAAGATACCATTGGAAGACCTATCACCATATTTTCTTTACATAGATTCTGAAGGGAGTGATAGTTTAAGTGACCAAATCGCTCATCCCAAAGTTTGTTCACTTCATCATTATGAGCAACAAATACGGAGGGAAGATTTGATGACCCAAAGTTGTTAAACTTATACAACCTTGTAGAATCATCAACAATGCCAGTAGCTAAAATCTGTCTAGAATCTCTTATGTCCTTAATTACAACATCGTGAGGTGAAAATTCAACGATTTTACCTTTACTTGAATGAGTTATCAGATATACCGATAGAAGGTTGTAGGATAAAGTTGGAACACATAATACATCATTAAATTGACCATTGTCTAGATTAACAGTTCTAGTCCCTACAACACTAAGAGATCTATCATCACCAACATATATATTTTTGGTGTTACAATCATTTAAAGAAGAAAACGTGGCTTTGTTTTTAGCCATGTGATAAGAAGCTCCAGAATCAATGAGCAACTCATGAGAATGAGAAGAAGAAGAAGATACATTTAGTGCATAAACAGACCAAGACACTTGACAACCACATGTAGAAAGTGTTATTCCTGAAGATAAAGTTGATGTTGAAGAGTGCTCCAAATGGATGTTATGCTTCTTCATTGCTGCTTCGAAGGCTTCCATCTTCTTAAAGCATTTGGATTCTAAGTGGCCATCTCGATTACAAAAGTGGCAATGTCTATTAGTCTTCTTCCCTTTGTTTTTATTTGCCTTATCATTTTGTTGAAATGGTTTTTCATTTTGAGACTGAAAATGCTTAGGACCCTTGTTTGGTTTAGGACCATTATTTTTAGGATACTGCTTCTTAGGATTCTTTGAATTTGGTTGCTGCTAGGCGGCTAAATCTTTCTTAGAAGAGTTTCCAAGATTAAAAAGACCAAGATATAAGAGTTATTCTTGTTCTCTTATTAAAGAATCACAAAAGGCATCAAAAGAGGGGGACTTGTAGTCTTGTCCTTGAGAAATAAAGGCTTCTCTAGTAGAATGGAAGGTGGAAACAAACACAGAGTAGGTTGGTCCCAACTTAGTAAGAATGGAATAGATAAGGCTACCATCTTCTTTCTTAACCTTAACACCTTCCAAGAGAATTCTAAGGGTCTTGAACTTGGACAAAATATCTTCAATGGAAGAAAAATTATTGGGGTCCAATGTAAGCAACTCATTTTCGAGTTGATGGACTCTAATTTTATTTTTAATTCCAAAAAAATTAGTGAGTTGTTTCATTGTTTCATTAGGAGTATCAAGTTCTACGATATGGAATCTAAGGTCTGGAGAAATAGACATCCCTATCAACCCACGTGCTTGATCTTTCCTATTTTCCCATTTGGTTGTCTTATCTCCATCTTGAGTTTGTTTCTTGGCTTGAGGCTATTCTGTAAAGACCTTTACTTCTAAGTAAATCTACAATGTAGGACCACCATTGGAAGTAGTTGGTGTTGTCAAGAATAACTTGGCATGGACTTTCCATTTTAACAGAAACTAAAGCTATAGATGCTAAAACTAAGTGCTCCAATGGAAAGATCTCGAAAAATTAGGCTAATTCAAAAAAATGGCTTCCGGATGAAGAAATTATGGCTTTTTGAATAAAAGTTGTTGAATATGCCAACGAAATGTGTGAATGTGTGGAAATGAATGATAATGTTATATTTAAAAAAAATCCCCCCCCCTCCAAACTTAATCTAATTAACTCACTTTTAAAAAAAATTGTGACCCACTTTTATAAATAAGTGAAAGTCACTTTTACAATGGTACTTTATGAGTTACCTACTAAATTGTAACTTAAATAAAAGATAAAGAGACTTTAAAACTATAAGTGACTCACTTTTTATAATGGGTGAGAACACATTTACATAAAGTAACTTTAAAAGATAAGTTACATGTGCTTTTTGAAAAGGTAACTCAACAAAAAGAAAGACTTGAACTCAAGACCTCTATTCTCATAAAGTAACTTTGGACCAAGTGAGCTAGTTTAAAAGGTTAGTATTTTTTGGAAAAGATGAGGGGTTTTTTGAAGATTTGGGCTCTTTTTTCCTACAAAACAAAAAAACGCAAAACCCAAAACGGACATACAAAAAAAACCAAGCCTTATGGCTTGAAGTTAGCTTTTGCCAGAAACTAAATATTTTCCTCAATGTTTATGATTTTCAAGATCACACTAAGGCGCGTAGAAAAGAGCATACGCATGATAAAAATCATTCCTTTCTGTTTCTGATTTGCTCAAATCGCACAAAGTCACAAGCCAAAGAGAATACACATAAATGAAAGGTATAGATCTGGTAATAAAAAACAGAAAGATAAATAACCGAAATAAATAGAGAGATAAATAGCTATAACTGCAAATAAATACTTTATACCTCTAGATCTTAAAAATGACGTAGCTAGGGCTACCAGAAAACTTTTCGCGTGAAACGAAAGGGGTTCCTCACTGGAACAGATGCTTCTAACACAATAGAGCAGTCCTCTAGCCCGAAAGCGGTCAGAAACCGTAGATCTAGGAAACGACAGTCAGATGCAGTTGTATCGGCTTCCGATTTGGATCACCAACGGATGCGGCCCTCAAATAGCTCTGATACCATGTAGGAATTTACAGGGTAAGTTCCTCGGACAAAACACCAAAGGACATCGCTCACAAATAGATCACAGATCAATACACCAGTATTCTTGACGTGGTTAAAACCCTCAAAGAGGGAAACAATCCACGGCCTGAGCCAACGCGGCCACTTCAGGCAATTTATTAATAAAAGAATGAAAATTTACATAAGCTTCTCTCATGAATGGTCACCCTACAAATGACCCTCCATGCTCTTTAAATAGAGATCATGGACCAATCGGGTGTTAAGCCACGATCAAGTGTCAGTAATACCGAGGAGAGAATGAACCGTCAGATCACTTCATGTCTAGAACATATCGTGACCGTCGGATTGTAAGTTACAAAAGTACATAGTAAAGAAACACACTTTACCTAACTCTACACTAGACCAAGTTATACTTAACTATTTCCTATGTGTCGGAATATCCTAACACTTTTAAACTTGATAATTGCTTGCGATGTATTTTTACTTTTTCTTACTTATTAGCTTCTTCTCGTATTATTGTGTTATTCTTATCATCAAACATCTACCAAAACAAGAAGATCAATAGTACACAAGAACTTTGGATATAGGCTGCAAGCCAGGGCCAAAACCTCTCCACTTGAGAGGAAAACCCACAAATCTCTTCTCTTCTTATAGATCCTTCAAATGATAAATTCCAAGACCTCTAGACCAAGACCAATACCCTTCCAAGACCAATTCCAACCTTCTTGATGATGTGCTTCCCTTACTGAAGTCAAACCCAATCAAATCTCTTCCAGCGGCACAACTTCGACCCTTATCTACAAAATTTCAGCCTCTACTAAAGGTCTAAAATTTTCAGCCCCCAATAACAATTATTGCATTCACATGTATGAGCATATTAGGGATTTCAGAGCTTCTTTTGACCTTCACTTGGGTTTTTCCTTCTTCTAGGTCTTGAGAATGACCTAGTCGACATTCCTTCGACCTTCTTTCTACAATTCCTTCAAGTTCAATCTTGCAGCAGCAAAACCCTGGCCTCCTTCCTTCGCATGTGTGAAAAGAGAGAGAGAAAACAACCCAACCACTTAATCATTTTGTCCTTCCTTCTTCGCTACCCTTCTTTTTCTCCTTCGTTTAAATGACGAGAGGATGAATGATGTCTCTAGGAGTTCAAGTTCCCTCCTATACATAGGCTTCCAAGGTGGACAAAGTACCCTAATGTAGGTCGACTTCTTAGCTGCCAAGTTGACTTGGTCTTGGAGGGTATTTTGATTCTTTTAAATACAAAAATAATTCTTTTTACAAGTTACAGTGGGTCCGATGAGGTCTTCTTCATATGACAATGACTCTTTTGACATCTTGACCTTAGGACAAACCCTAGAAGCACTCAATGGGTGCTTGACCTCTAATATAAAAGACCTTGAGTATGAAACTCATGCTACAAAAACAATAATAATAATTTTATGTCATTTTACAAAAAACAAGATTCAAAAGTACAT
This sequence comes from Pinus tabuliformis, assembly GCA_031772625.1. NCBI lineage: Eukaryota > Viridiplantae > Streptophyta > Pinopsida > Pinales > Pinaceae > Pinus > Pinus tabuliformis. The sequence continues at coordinate 925,689,723 of CM062817.1, read as the reverse complement.
TTCATATTTATGAAGATTGAACCTAGTTACACATTTTTCAACACCCTTGATCTGTAAATGGGGCACTTAGACTTCTTGTCTAACTTACAAGAACCTCTCCCACTTCCAAAGCTTTAAATATTCCCAAGTCTTAATGATTAACCTGTGCGGAATTAAATATGTGCTTGAACCGAAGGTGTATGCTAGTGTTTATTATTAAAATTGTTTATGTGTTGTAATTTAATGTGCTCAAACTGATATATAAATACATATAACAGTAAATAAAGCAGCAGATGCAATGCAGCAGCAAGCAATCACACATAACAGCAATATTAATTAGGATTTCACCCAAAACTCTTGGGCTACGTCTCCGTGAGCTCTAGTCAACTCAACTAGGCTCTCTGGGATTATGGTAAAGTCCTTTTACAAGCTCCCTAGCTCAACTCCATTGGTTTTTCACAGAAACAATGGGTTTAGACACCATTTTATCCCCGGCTCTTGAAGCTCTCGGCTTTCTGGCTCTCGCTCTCACTCTTGGCTCTGGCTCTTGGCTCTAGCTTCTTTGGCTATCTGCAATGTACAGTTCTTTGGCTTTTCACTTGACTTCCAAGTGACTCCACTCAGCGGCTCTGCGCATTCTTTTTTCTCCCTCAGCCTCTTTTCGTTTCTACCTTTCGACTTCACTTTCTTCTTCCTGTCTCAGCGTTGCCTTTTTACTTTCTGCGTTGCTCTCTTTCGCCTTAGCTTCCTGCTTTGGCTTAGCCTTCTGCGCTCATATGTCAACACGGCATCCCCTTTTTTTTTTGTCTCTGTCATTCTATGGCTTTAAATCCAATTGGCGTTGTCTGTTCGTTTTCCCTTTTCTCAGGCTCTCTGGCGCCCGACCTCTATCCGTTCGAATCCCCCTCTGAGCGTTAGCAATCATTTTCAAACGCCTTCAGGGATGGTGGCCACCTGTTCTGCAATGGAAAGGACCGTCGTTGTGTTGAAAAGCCCAAAATTAGTGTTCTCGGCTTACACAGGAAAATACACTAAACACGGGAAAAACCCGCAGAAATTCTTTCTTTCGGATTTCAAAAATGATCAATTCTGCCCTAGACTCCTATCGAGTCCACCTGAAATCGCTATCGCAAGTCATAATTGCTCGTTCCGTGGTTTTCTTTTGTATTTATAAAAATACATTAAAAACATTGAAAATCCGACGGAGGACCTTATGGCGAACTTCAAACAATTATGCAGCGGCATTTTCATACCCTTTCGGGTCCAGTTTCGTTGCATTGCATATATATATATATATATATATATATATATGCTCCGGTGTACTGCTCCGACGCGATATTGCGATGTGATTGATCGCAATTGCGTATCGCATGGACCCGGGGTTCTGTGCATATGGCATGGCCTATGCCAATGCTGATTGCGATCCGCCAATATCAGCGATCGCGATATCGCTCGTCGCGGGGTCCCGCCTTTGCCTCGTGGCATCGCCGATTGCGATCCGCCGATATCAGCGATCGCAATATCGCTCGGCCCGGTCCCGCCTTTATGTTATATATGCATGTGTCTTCCCCCGACCCGATTTGTCAAGGATCGGCAATCGGGGGTGCTTCCCCTTTCACTTAAATCCGCTCTTTTGCCCTGGTCCGATGCGATTTCCCTTTTGAAGGGTTTTTTGCCATTTTTAAAGGATTTTGCCTATTTTTCTAAGGAACAAAGGGCATCTTCTTTGAGTGATAACTTCTGCATCCTAAGTCCATTTTTGCCCATTCAAATTGCAGCAGATTCAGAAGGAAATGATCTCTGCAATGGGGCTAGTTCCAGGAAATTCTTTGGACTTTCATTTTTCCTCTGTGAGGAACACCTAGACTTAGGCGTCTATCCAAAATCCATTTTGGATGATGCCTTCCCACTAAAAGAACTTTTGGTCTCCAAAAGACTAATATACTGATCTGAACAGTAAATGAGAGTGACTCACCCTCTTCTTTCAGCCTCCCTACACTTGCCTTGCATAGTGCCTCTAACCAAAGTTTCTGACCACTTCCCTTCTGGATGGGTTGGTCTTCCCAGGAAGAACTATCTTCCTCCTTGCCTTCCTGCAGAACTCCTGGTGAAATGGTTATAGAAGGTAGTTTGAGCTTTTTTGCCTTGATCATTGATCCAAGGTGGCTCAAACAAATGTGAAGTACATCTGCTCCACAAAACTTTCATTTGTACCTGTTTGACAAGCTGTCAACAACTGTTAACAACAACATGAATACAGACAACAACTAGATGGACTAAACTCCTGCTTCAACAAAAGAAACAGATTTCACATCTTGTGAACACCTCCATGTCTTACATCTGCATACAAATGATGGACTAGACAACAAGCCCACAAAACATGCCTTCAAAACAAATGACCCTTCAAGTCAAGCATGTAGAAAAAGACCATTAGGACTCTTTTCAAAAGATGAAACATTTCATCACTATCTCCATCTTGGAGACCAAATCAACTTTTCTCAAGTCAATATTACATGTATGTTTAAAGCAATCAGCCCTTCAAGTTAATTACACACACATGTTCAAATACAAGGAAAACATCAACATCCCTGTGTTCATGCATCTCATGCTCATGCATGCATTTCATCCTTCAGCTTTCGCTTAAGCACACTGTACTTTCGAAGCTGAAATGAAATATAATGTTGCAGCAACAAAGTAAGTCTCCTGCTCAATCTTTTCCATTCACCATCTTGGTAGAAACCTACAACTTGCATCTCATCAACAAGAAACGCAAATAGATGCATCAGTAGACATGCAACCTTAATTGGAAAAGAACTCTAACCATTTCTTATCAATCCAGTTCAAAGGTTTTTCCTTTGTCTGCACATCAACATCAACATGTGAATCATCTTGAGACACATCATCCATGGAAACTTCATTTCCATTTCTGCCATCTTCTCTTTCCACTTTCTTCAGCTTTTGTGGAAGCATTGTTGGATTCAAAGTCCAACACCTTTCAGCAAGATGCCCTTGCTTATGGCAGTAAGTGAAACACATGTGCATCCTCTTGGCAACATGATTTGCCTTGTCCAAAGGACCTTTGGCTCTTTGCTTCTTATCCTTCAAAAGTTTCCTGTATGTGGTCATTCTCTTCCAACATTTAGAAACATGATGGTTATCCAAACCACAAAAGGAACATGCAATTCTTTTCCCATGCTTATGTGGAAATTTACCATGCTTTGCAAAATCAAAAGGAATATGATTAGAACCAGATTTATACTTGCTTCTTTCACCTTTATTGCCTTCATGAGGAGGTGAAGCAAATGAAGAAGTGGGTCCCTTTGGAACACCATCAATCAAGGCTGTTAGAGTTTCCACAACTCTCTGGTTCAAGTGTGTGCTTCTGAACACCTACATCCTGCAAATGATGTTTCAAGCTATTGCATTCCTCTCTAATACAATCTCCACACTCCTGAGGTAAAAAACATGAAATGAAGCTCCTTCTTGGGACTGTTTCAATGGCCTTCATGGCAGCTTTGGAACTCTCTCCACAAGACTGTCCATAGCCAAGACCCAAATACTTAGGCCTTTCTTTAACCATTATTGGTTCAACAATACCTTATGCATGCTTTCCCAAGACCTTTCCTTCATATCCCATCTTGGACATTAGCTTGGAACCTATGCCTCTAGTATGTTTTTCAAAAGAACCAATATAAGAATTCTTATAAGAATTTGAAGACAAACTGGAATGGTTTACCTCTTCTTCAAGCTAATACTTGACCAAGGCTTCTTTGGAAACAAAGAGTTGTGACTCCAACTCATGCATCCTTTTCAGGTTCATATTTGCAATATGAAGTTGCCTCTCCATTTCCTGTAATTTGTCAAAAAGCATCTGCTTCTCTTCCTCCACATAATTCAACTGCTCTCTAAGTATGTTGCTCTTCCATCCATCCTCATACATTTCTCTCACCTTGCCCATCATAATGACCAAGTCTTGCTTTATGTCCTCATCAAAGAGTCTTGTGATGCAAGAGGAATTCGAGGATACACTTGTAGAAGTTGTCATTATACCAATGAACAAAAGAACTTCAAACAAGATTAATAAAGAGCTTGTTTCAGCAACCTTGTGCAACAAACCTCTTGTGCTCCAAGGATTGCCTTGAGGTCCTTCGGGATAGAAGAATGCCTTCAGCCCTTCTTCCTATTTGTCCTTCCTGGACTGAGCTATCAATAGCTTTCCTTTCACCTCTACAAACTCAAACAATAATCGGTCTGCAAAACAAGCATACAATCAACCTCTTACTGTTCAAACACCTTTCAGACAAACAATCTTTGCCCTGTCAATCAAGCATTCTGATATAACCTTCTTTGAAGGTTGGGTTAACCAAACTTAAGCTCCGATACCACCTGATCTGTAAATGGGGCACTTAGGGTTCTTGTCTAACTTACAAGAACCTCTCCCACTTCCAAAGCTTTAAATATTCCCAAGTCTTAATGATTAACCTGTGCAGAATTAAATATGTGCTTGAACCGAAGGTGTATGCTGGTGTTTGTTATTAAAATTGTTTATGTGTTGTAATTTAATGTGCTCAAACTGATATATAAATACATATAACAGTAAATAAAGCAGCAGATGCAATGCAACAGCGAGCAATCACACATAACAACAATATTAATTAGGAGTTCACCCAAAACTCTTTGGGCTACGTCTTCGTGAGCTCTAGTCAACTCAACTAGGCTCTCTGGGATTATGGTAAAGTCCTTTTACAAGCTCCTTGGCTCAACTCCATTGGTTTTTGACAGAAACAATGGGTTTAGACACCATTTTATCCCCAGCTCTCAGCTCTTGCTCTGGCTCTTGGCTCTGGCTTCTTTGGCTCTCTGCAATGTACAGCTCTCTGGCTTTTCACTTGACTTCCAAGTGACTCCACTCAGCTGCTCTACGCATTCGCTTTTGCTCCCTCAGCCTCTTTTTGTTTCTGCCTTTTGCTCTGCCTTTCGACTTCGCTTTCTACGTCCTGTCTCAGCACTGCCTTTTTACTTTCTGCGCTGCTCTCTTTCGCCTTAGCTTCTTGGTTTGGCTTAGCCTTCTGTGCTCTTGTCTCAGCACTGCTTCCCCCCCTTTTTTTGTCTCTGTCATTCTGTGGCTTTAAAGCCAATTGTCATTGTTTGTTTGTTTTCCCTTTTCTCGGGCTCTCTGGTTCCTAGCCTTTGTCCGTTCGAATCCCCTTCTGAGCGTTAGCAATCATTGCCAAATGCCTTCAGGGATAGTGGCCACCTATTCTGCAACGAAAGGGACCGTCGTTGCGTTGAAAAGCCCAAAATTAGTTTTCTCGGCTTACACAGGAAAATACACTAAACACGGGAAAAATCCGCAGAAACTCTTTCTTTCGGATTTCAAAAATCATCAACTCTGCCCTAGACTCCTAACGGGTCCGCCTAAAATTGCTATCGCACGTCGCAACTGCCCATTCTGTGGTTTTCTTTTGTATTTATAAAAATACATTGAAAATCCAACAGAGGACCTTATGGCGGACTTCAAACAATTATGCAGTGGCATTTTCATACCCTTTCAGGTCCGGTTTCATCGCATATATATATATATATATATATATATATATATATATATATATATATATATATATATATATATATATATCCGCTCCGTTGTACTGCTCCGATGCGATATTGCGATGCGATTGATCGCAATCGTGTATCGCATGGACCCAGGGTTCTGTGCATATGGCATGGCCTATGCCAACGCCAATTGCGATCTGCCGATATTGGCATCGCGATATCGCTCTTGGCCTCGTGGCATCGCCGATTGCAATCCGCCGATATCGGCGATCGCAATATCGCTCAGCCCGGTCCCGCCTTTATGTTATATGTGCATGTGCCTTCCTCCAACCCGATTTGTCGAGGATCGGCAATCGGGGGTGCTTCCCCTTTTCACTTAAATCCGCTCTTTTGCCCTGGTCCGATGCGATTTCCCTTTTGAAGGTTTTTTGCCATTTTTAAAGGATTTTGCCTCTTTTTCTAAGGAACAAAGGGCATCTTCTTTGAGTAATAACTTCTGCATCCTAAGTCCATTTTTTCCCATTCAAGTTGCAGCAGATTTAGAAGGAAAGGATCTCTACAATGGGGCTAGTTCCAAGAACTTCCTTGGACTTTCATTTTTCCTCTGTGAGGAACACCTAGACTTAGGAGTCTATCCAAAATCCATTTTGGATCAACCCCTAAGAGGAAAGACAGATCCTAGGTACATCCTTCAAGTGATAGGGGTCATGTGAATGAGGATGAGGCGAATAGGGACACAAGGGTCTCAAGGCCAAATGACATGGGTTCAAGGGTGGTAATGGTGAAGGATATCCACATATTTAGGTGTAAAAATGTAGGAGGTAGCAATCGTGGTACATGAATTACCCTGGCGTTTGTTTTTCCACCCTTATTCATTTGTCCTTTGCCTTTTCTTGATATTTATTTATAATACTGCCCGGGGCTCCATGAGATGAGAGCATGTTGTCTATGATATAAGCAGTTATTACCCCCTTAAGGTGGGAAAGTTCATCCTCCACTAGAGGTTGGGACACGCATGAGTTCCTTAGTGATGTGGGGGCATTCATGGGGCCCTAGGAACCAAGGTAAGGGGTGTAGCTCATGTTTGGATTTTGCTCATGCACTAATATAATGTCCTGGACATATTTTGCATTCTGTGATATTCTTTTCTTTTGTTTGTGGTCATGATATACTTTTAACCTTTTTTTTTAGTTGCATCAACCTCTGGGGCAACATTTCAAGGCCTAACCCAAACATGTGGAAAAGGAAAGGGGGTAAACCAAAGCCTTGTGGACCTAAAGAGGGAAGATGATGAAATAGTGCTTGTAATGTGCAGAGGGGAGTGAAAATGAGAAATGGGAAAACGAGACTGTGCTACCAAAATTAGGGTTTCCCAAGTATTTCCCTTCCTGAAGCTATAATCCAATAGGGGAGATCCCACGAGACTAGAATTGAGGATTCACCCCCATTTAAGGTGAGGAAACAAAACTACAGTCAAAACCCTTCCTCCTTCCAAGTCACCCAACAATCCATGCCCAAAGTGCCCAAGGAAAAACAAGTGTAAGCACGCAATTGCAAAATGAAAATCATAACTTTAGAATTGAATGCCCCACCTTCAAACATATGCTCTCAACAGATGGGTGAAGGGACATATGACTGGCTCAGGAAGAAGAGATCAAATGGCACAATATGTCGACTATATTGGTGGTTGTCAGGGGTTGTTGGCTTCCGACTGAAGACAAAACTAGGAGAAAAAATTCTCCTATAGGGTCACCCACTTTTGGTGGGTAACATCTAGCTCCAACTAGGAGATGAACTCACTGTAGAGTGCACGAACCATGTAATTGAACGGGAGGTCATGAGAACACCAACAATCCTTTGGGACCGTAGGTCTATATCCTACACATCATAGACAATGTTGGAAGCATCTATTTTAGGCATACTTTTATCACCCATGTTTTCATCAAATAATAAAACATACAAAAAAGTAAATCTAAACTAAGATGCATGTTTAATTAGAATGCAATCTAATCTAACATGAGAACATGATATGATGATAGTAGCTATGCAAAAATGGTATGCAATGCATCCTACACTAACCATACATGTCGTATTATGCAAGTGCCAAATATAATCATACAACCAATGTAACCAACATATGATTAGATCAACCCCGGATGCGGGTGGTGACGTGTTGAGGGAGGACGAGCCACATGCCCAGCATGTGCCGCCTCGTGGTAATCTTTATGAAGCTGGTTCGACCGTCAATGTATAGCGGCTCAGCATACACGCGATGGAATTCATTGCAGTTAATGCGCCGGGGCAGAATGCAGTTAATGTTCTGGGGAAGAGGAAGCTCAGAACTCGATTTCAGCAAACAATGTGGGAACCTTGGCAAGTTAAATCCAGACGGATGTGGGAGCAGAGGAATTGTGAGCCGAGGGAGGCCAGGAATTCAGCTGCAGTGCAAGTTTTGGTTTGCCGCTGTAACTCGGGGTGTGGCAGACAGCAGTGGTGGCAATTCAAAGGCTCTCTGGTTCAGTGGGAGGCACGAAGGGTCAATTCGCACGCAGAAGAAAGGTGCTCGGAAATTGAATTGGTCTGGGCATACGAGGGTGGCAACGAGGCAAACATGGTTAAACTACGGGAGCGACAGCCGAGTAGACGAGGACCAGGGAGAGGGTCCTCCTCTCGAACTCCTGCAGCAGACGAACACCATCATTGCTGCTGTTGCTACTGTCACAGGAGAGCCAGAGCTACACAGCTCCCATGTGGGCAATTTCTGGAGGTTGGCAGTTCGAGTGAGAGAGGGCCACTGCTGCCTGCGTTTGGCTCTGTGGTATTCACCTTGGGCGGCTCACGGGATACCACAGGAGTCAATGCCCATATCTCTGTTTTATTTACAAGAATTCCTGAAGAATTCGAGGCAGGCGCACCGGAGGGCATGGTGGAGAAACCTTCAGAAGGTTCGGGCACGAAAGCAATGGAGAAGCCACCAGAAAGTTCGGGCAAAGAGGATGCTGGCAAGGGTAGCACGGAGGAGCTGCCGCCGGTTGAGCAAGGAGGTTTGGGGAAGGAAGCGGACAAAGACACCGGACCATACTTGGGGCCGGCACCTCCGGGCGTGGACGAGGACAAATGGAAAGCCATGTGGGCAGGTGTCCCGGAGGGAAGGGGATGGTGCTATGTGGTGGAAGACCCAAGCCTCTGCGAGGAACCGGACAGCGAGCCCCAAATCCACTCAGTCCCTCCTCTCTCCACCAGAAACGAGGACCAAAGCCCCTGCGGGTAAGTCGGTCACGGAAACAACTGTGCGTCGGTCTGGTTGGAATTTTCTGAGTCTGTCTATCTGGCCCATGTATGTCGGGTTTAGCTTTAATTTTCTTTACTGTTGTGTTCAGTCAGTCACGGTTGATAGCCCCTGCGTGGGCAGACATGATTTTGTTTAAAGCAATGAAGCTCCATAGCTTGTTGATTCTCTCTGCTTCTGAGCCTCCAGAAGCAATAGTTTTTTGGAAATACTCTGTTAGCTTGGTTAGTCGCCTGAGGGATAATTTTGGTAGTTCAGTCGGTGCTGCCCCTGCGAGGGAGCTTCTTGTTTCAAAGTCTAACCTTTCCAGGGTGCATCTGCTGGCCTTGGAATGCCTGCATTACTGTCTGTAATATGTTTTTGTAAATATAATAGAAACTCTTATGATTAGATCAATATAAAAACACTTTCCCTTATGAACCATCATGAGGCAGGGCACCCAAATATCACATCTTTCATTGCAAGATTTGCTTAATGAATGGCAAGGGTGGGAGGCCGAAACATATGAGGACCATGTGTCAATGATCACGGATGAAAAGGGAAAAGAGGAATCCAACTCGAGCAAATTTTCTTGCAACTAGAGAATGGAGACTCAACGACCAAGCTCATAAAATTTCGATGAAGAGAAAGCTTGGGCATATCCTCCTAAGGCATGAAGAGATAGATTACATGTACACATCCACAATCACATCGTCCTGATTATCGAGGAAGGAACAAGGTGGACTACTTTAATCATGTCTTAGGAAGAACCACAACCCCCTTTCAGGGCATTAGGAAGGCTCCTCAATTTCATGGCTCCCAAGAGATTCATTAAGAGCAGCATCAAAATCCTCTTCGATACTAATATATAAAATAGGTCTTTCTCAAGAGTCATTTCTTGCCATGAAAATTTTCATAAGGTTTCATATATGGAGTCGCCAAGGTGAACTTGAAATGCCTTGAGAGATGCTTGCTTCACCCTACAAGCATCGACTTTGAATTTCAATGAACTATGGCTTTGTTCCTCCAATGGAGTCGCCAGATAAGGATCTATATTGTCGTATGGGAACAAGATACGCTTCATGTCCCTAGAAACCGTGCCAAAAATGTTACCACACAATCTAGCAGGGCCCTAAGGAAGGGAAAACCTAAGGGACACCTAGTAGTCTAAGTAACAACAATGGGACAATGACCCACTATCACCTCAGTCTAAGTCCCCTGCTCTTTACGGACTTTCGTCGATGGGAGGAGTCCTAGTAGGAAGGGAATCACTAAGAATGAATAGATCAATGATTTAGGTATAGCATGATTCCACAAGGCCCATTCAAGGAGAGACACATCAATGGCTCAATGCTTCAAGGAAGCTAAATGCTCTCCAAGAAAGGCCTAGGAGGAGATTAAGACCTAGGGTTTTAGGTATGACAATAGTACTAGGTATTCCTAAGGTCAAGACTTTAAAATATGAGGTAGGACCTCTCAAAGAAGCTCTAAATCACGATTTAACACTTCCAAAAGGCTCTCCACTTTCTTTGAGAGACCTAAGAAAGACTTGCACTAGACCTAGGGTTTTATGAATAATCGTGGGAAGAAATGCTTCCAAGGTATTCACTAGGTCAAGGCAAGGGAGAAGAAAGGGCTTCTTATGATTTATTCCAATGAATACGAAGCTCATACAACCCTCAAAAAAGTCTCCAAGGTGACAAAAAAAGACCTAGGTTTTCCCTCTTAGAGTAGCACCTAGGGCAAGAGATTTTATGGATGAAACTTGAGCAGATGCCCACCAAACTTGGAACATAGGTAGCCTAGACCTTGAGCTTGATGTTTGGACCCTCAGATTCCTGAAATTTCACCTCCCTAAAATTTCCCTGCAAGCCCTAGATTTATGCCCTACCTTAGGGGACCTAAATTTAGGCGGAGAAAAGGAAGAAAGAGAAGTTGATCACCAAACCTCTTGGACCAATGCCTAGTCCTTTGGGCTATGGAGTCCTAGATGTGTTAGATTGGCCAAATTTGTCCTCAAGGAGGTTAAAAGTTGATGCCCTAGCTACCAACCTTTAAGTATTACCTACCATTAGAATATGTAATGATGCAAACCTTTTTAAAATCTCCTTAAATACTAAATAAAATCTGAAGTTAAAATCGAATGTAGACAAATAATAACAATTTCCTTGTGATATTCACTAGGGCAGATGACCTATATGCTTTATCCTGCATATTCAGCTTTATTCTAGTTTTGTAGAATAGAGGAAAAAAATTCAAAGCACTAGTAATAGTAAATCCATTGCTGTAGAGATCTCAGGCACATGAAATTTTAGATCACATGTGCCCAAAAATGAATGAAGAGAAAACATGAAATTAGTTCCCCATCATAGAATCGATAAAGCCCTGTTTTTTAGACCAGATTGCATTTGTAGTGTTTTTGGGTCAGCTCTTAAAATGTTAAGCCCATGGTCAAAATTGACAAGCTGTCAGAAGATTTCTGTTATCTCAAGGGAGCAGCTGATTTTAACAGTAGTTTCAGTGTAAGTATCAACTTTCAGACTTCTGAATTCTGTAATATTGGGTGGGCAAGCGATATTAATAGTATGAGATTTAATATTAGTTATTGCTCATGTTAGACAAGGGAGAAGTTTGAAAACTGATGGCATAGTAAGAGGTAATCTCATCCAAGCTGAATGTTGGGATCATGGAGTGAAAAGGGTCATTGGGGGTACCACGTTAAACATAGCTGTGCGGTGTGAGCCTGCCACATGGTCTCTCTTGGGTAGGTTGGAAAGGACTAACCAGTCTCTAATATGTGGGGAAATCTCACCATTAATTCAAAAAAAGAAAATTAGCAATAGGCAATCTACAATGACGTTATCTAGTAGTGAAGTGGGTATGCATCTGCCTTGCAACAAAGGGATTAATTTGGCTTAACAGACTCCTTGCTGATACCGGAGGAAAATTAGTTAATACAGTGGGGACGCATTGTGACAATTTTGGAACTGTACTACTTTTTCAAAGATTCCAAAATTCCAAGCTAGGACAAACTTACCAAGTATATAGATATGCAATGTCATTTGTAAGGGAAATTACAAACCGTTTATTCAAAGGAATTTGCATTAGAATTTAGAATCTTGTGTTGATTTTTTCTCGGCACTTCAGAATGAGGTTTATGTCTAAGATGAAAGATCACGATGACAAAAACATTAAAATGCCACAACACAAGCACTTTGCACAGTGAATAACATATAGCAATGAATCAACTCAGTGTACAGGACAATTTTTAACCCAAAACTTGTTATATTACAAATCTTAATCCAACAAACGTAGGGCTCCCATACCAAGGATGATGGCCCTTACAATCAGCCTTGATACAAGACACAACTAGGGCTTGAAGTCAACAACTTATGACTACCAAGCTGCCCTGAACAAAGTACACTTGACCTACTTGATGAAAGAACGTTCACACCAGCCCTTTCAGTCCACTTACCTTAAACAGATTTGGTAGGTCCTTTGCCACCCCTTCTGCTGCTCACGAGACTTCTACACCTTCAGAATGCTTGCATATTCAGCCGCTCAGATTTACCTCTATCAATCCTCCTGTTGCTCCAAGAGTGACTGAACATAGGCTCATCAAACTGCCCTCTAACTGCTATCATGCTCCTCCAAGATAGCCAACTCATAGGGGCTTCAACAAACTGCCCTCTAGCAATGACAACGCTGCTCCATCATCACTGCTCTTAGGGTCTTCATACTTGGCTCTCTGATCAGTGATTTTTCACACATCAAATCACTGAACTAGGGCTTCAAGAATCTGTCCACTAACCATCTCCTGCTCCTAGGAAGACAGAACTTAGGGCTTACTGAATAACCTCCTATATTCAATATACTTAGAGCTTGTTACCAGCCACTAACAGTCCACAAAGAACACTGTTCTTAGGCTGCCTTCAACTGTTGTTCACACCTAGAACAGACCTCAACGTCCAGCATTCTTTTCCACGAGTCTGATCCTCCACACTTCAAACCATGACAGTCCCACACGTCTGCCCTAGTTCACACCTCTGTCCACACTTTGAGACATACTTCGGCCTTCTCTAGACTCCTGAAGCAGCTTGCATAATAATGGGATTCTGTGGCCCTCAACACAGTGGCAAAATAGACTTCTTTGTCATCTTTCTTAGGGTAACGTCCCTCCCCAACTAGCTCTGAAATCAAGGCGGTTTACCACTGTCTTTTGGACAGACTTTTAGGGCAGAATCCCGCTGACTGTACATGCACCGAAAATCCCTAATCTAGGGCATGGATCACAGTGGAAAAAGCCTCAAATACATGCTGTCCAAACCCTCATGTAGGATAGACTTATACCACTCCACCTCAGCACTTCTCTACCTTTGATTCTGCTCCAACTTGGCCCTTCATTCCAGAATCCACACAGTCCATCAACACTCTTCTCTGTCCAGTCACCTCTGCTTCAGTTCACTCTTGAGACATATTTCGTCCTCACTAAAAATCAGGACATACACAGAACCTGTGTACAAAGCAGTGGCCCTAATCACAGAGATATACCAGCATTCTTGCCTCTCCTTTAGGGTCTCTGCCCTTCCCTTCAGAACAGAATCAAAGCACAATAAACTCAGACTTCTGGGCAGAGATACATGGGCTGTGACTTCACTGAAATTGCCCTAACTGGGGCACAGAACTTGACACAGAAAGAGACCTCCAAACATGCGCAGAGAGACCTACTTGAGGGCCAAGTATCTTAGAGGCAACATTCTCTTTCTTGGGCTGAACTCTGCCTTCTATTTCAGACTTCGGAAGACCATCAAAAGCACCAACTCGTCCTCCTTTAGGCTATGCGTCCACCTGAGGTAATTCGCTATTTCTCCTAGGGAAGATTCACATGAGTGAATTCTTCTTAGGATGTCTTCAAATGATCTTGTCTCGCCTCTTCTTATAGTGTTCTATGAGGGTAATGGCTAGCCCTCAAGGGGCATCACTTAAATTCACACAAGAGAATGCTTCTTAGGATGTCTTCAAATGATCTTGTCTCACCTCTTCCTATAGTATTCTATGAGGGTAATGGCTAGCTCTCAAGTGGCATCACTTAAGCCCAAGCCGACTTGAATTTTCTAGACAAAACCCAAACCATCATAAGAAATAAGATTCCCTTCATTTGATTTAACCACATCATGATGTCCTAGGTGCTCCTTAACCCATCAAGGGTGCCACTCATGCATCAATGATCAAACCATCAATTTCTCCACTTGGTTTCATGCCCACAACTTTGGGTGTGAAACCCACTGCTTGGGTACACTGCTCACAAACCACTTTATGGGTCAACTTCTCCCAAACCCAGTACCCTAGCGTTGTGGGAGTTTACCCACCATTTTGTGGGTAATATCCCGAGGAGAAAAAAAAAATTCTCCAAGATGATCTTCAGCGCACAGCCAGTAGCCCCTTGCAGCCAATAGTTAGTTCATTGTGTCATTTCTCCGCCACCAGAGCCAGCCATGTAGTCCCTCACCCATCGGCCATGATCTTGTGTTTGAAGGTGGGCCTCCCGAACCTAAAGGTATGCCTTATCATTTGGAAATTTAGTGTAGTTTGTTTATCATGGACACTTATGGGCATCGATTAATGGGGGGATTCAGCGAAAAGAATGGGCTAGGTCTGTGTTCTTTTCCCCTAGACCCCTTTTAGGTATTAACATTGGATTCTAGTCTCGTATGATCTCTTTTACTGACCATTTGGCTCTAGGGATGGTATTTCATGGGAAACCCCGATTTTGGTTGTGTGGTCCCGCTCCCTTATCCAATTATATTACCCTCTTTCCATTCATTATTACCACGTTCATCATTTCCTCCACCTAGGTCCACATAAGGTTAGCATGTCCCTTCCCCTTGCCCACACCTTGGGTCATGGCCTAGAATGAAGCCCGGAGGTTGATGTAGCTTAAAAGAAAGATAAAGGCATATATGGCCACATTCAACAGGAAAATGTACCACAAAATGCAAAATATGGCTAGGACAAACACATTTAGCACATGGGCAAAAGCCAATACATGAGCTCTACCCCATCATAATGGCCATCACCCTAGTTCCTACAGGTTCTATGAGCCTCCTTCATCATATAGGAACCCATGATAGTCCCAACCCCTCGTGGGAAATGAATCACCCCACCTTAAAAGGGGGATATTCACTGTTATATCCTATACATCATGCTCTTACCCCTTTGAGCCCTGAGAAGTTAATCAAAGAAAATCATAAGAAGGCAAAAGGCATATAAAGAAGGGTGGAAAATCAAGTTCAGGGCACCTCATGTACCACGATTGTTCCCTCCTACACATTATAAACCCAAGTGTGGGCTTTCCTCTTATTAGCTACCCTTGTACCCCAGCATGTGACCCAGGGCTACCCCTTCTCATCCCCTATTTCATTCACCTATTTGTCACATGCCACCACCTTTTGAAGGATGTACCTTGATTATATCATCCCCTTTTAGAAGTAGAAACCACCTAATAGGAATATCGGTTAACTCCATTGGAGTTTAGGAGCCATTAGCACATCCTGAAGCCCATTATGGAAGGGCATGCCATTGTGAAGTCCCCACCTGTGGTCCATGATTGGTAAGCTCATTTACTCAATTTCTCTAATGACTTGTTGTACTAGAAGGCTAGGGGATGCATTAGATCTTATGCAGGATTGCAGATGGTTTCCATTTTGGATTTGGTCTCGCTACACGGGGTCCTAATCCTCCAGAGGGCTACATTGGCACATGTAGGGTGTGCGTTGAGAGCCATGGGCCTCCACAGCAAAAGACAACACTCCATGGATCCCCATAGCCATTCAAAGATTGCTCATGGTTCACTTATTGGACGAGGAAGATGCACCTGATCCATCATGCCCAGTTGGCCCCAGATTTGCACCATGCACTTGGCAGATGATCTAGGACTTGCATGACGATGTGGCATCACCTACACCATCATCCTAGCCCTTGTGGGCAATCTATAGGCATCTTCAATTTGTTTGGAGACCCATGACAACACTTGTGTGCCCCCACATGTCATTTGGAACACCATAGGTTATTACAAGGGGCCACCCCCTTGTCCACTGCTTTTGAGGGTCCTACTCTTTAGTGTGGCACCCATGGACCTCATTAGGACTCTTAGATGGCCCTACGACATGCATAGATTATTATTTGACGTTTTGAGAGGTTTACTTTTTCATTTATGAGCTAGTTTGGTGGGTTGGTCACCAAAAGTTGAATTATTAGAACATTATTTTATTTTGGGGGCTTATGTAGGCCAAGGAGGCTAATATGAACACCTAAGTTGTGTATAAATACAAGTGAGATGAGTTCATTTCTCATCATCACTTTGGATTTGATCTTTTCTCTCTCTTGAGATTTTCGCACTTTTTCTAGAGAATGAATTGGAGCTTTATGGATGAAATTTGATGTGTGGATATTGGTCTATCTTCTCTTGGAGCTTCTCTCTTGTCAATTGTGAATGGTTGGATATATTCTATTACATGTAAGTACATGCTTTTAATGTTATTCTTGTTTTGATTTTTCATATGCATTGGACTGGGATTTTCGTTGTTCTGGGGCTAATTGCTGCATGCATTTATTGCTTAAAATTGTGGATATTTTCTCTATTGTAGCATCTCTCAATGTATGGGCCATGTAATATGAACGAAATCTCCTAGGGGTAATTCTATCAAAGAATTTGACCTTGATAATACATTCCCTTTGTGCATTGAAGTATAAAAGTTGCAAGATTGCTTCTCCTTGACCTAGAAGGCTAGCAAAGTGATCTTGAGGCCTCCTTAACAGGGAATCAAGAAATACTACCCATATTCATCATAGACTCCATTCTCCCAAAGATTAAGGCACTGATCTACCAAAAGGTGGTCACCAAAAATCACATTCTTTCACCTCCTTCCAGGTCTAGCCAAGTTGGGGTGTCTAGGGCATCAGTTTCCCAACAATCTAGCCCTCCAAAAAGTTCAATCTCATGGGGTCTCCTGCACTGTTCTTTCTTCAAGCTTCCCTCCAATTTTGAAGCCATTTCGACAGTGGAGTTGGGATAAAAGCCAAGCCCTAGCTCTGGGATCAAACTTTGCCCTAGCATCCCCAAGGCTAGTACTTCAAAGGGTCAAATCAACACCTTCAAGTGAAAATTATTTATTTGATCCTTTCCCCACCTCACCTAGGGTAAGAACATCATTGGTTGTTAGACTTATTTCCCTACCCTAGACCGGGTCCACTTGGTCCTGCGTGGTCCCGCTCCTTTGAAAAGATAATTCTTTAAGAATCATCTGGGATACCAATTACAATAGGGGTTTTAGGGATTGGAAAGTTCCTTCATAAGCCATATCCCATAAACCTAACCCTTAAATCCTCTCTTCCTTTCCCTAGAAAATGTGTACCTTGCTCAGAAAGCAAGCAAGCCTTATCCTTCTAATTTTTCAAGGAAAGGGATTATCAGGGTCACTCCACATCATTTCATTAACTTATGCTTCATAAGTGACTCCATAATATACCGGGTCTCCTCCCATCAATGAAATTCTATAAATAGAAGGGAGCCTTAGCTGAGGTGACAGTGGGCTAAGTCTCCATTTGTTGTCGTTGGCCTAGCATTTTCCCTTTAGGGATCCCCTTTAGGTCCCCTGCTAGTTTTAGCGGTAACATTTTGGCGCCGTTGCTGGGAACACAAAACGTGTGCTTTGTTCCCCATACAACACTATTGATATATCACTTGGCGACTCCATTGGAGGAACGAAGTCCTAGTTCTTCATTGAACTTCAAAGTCAATGCTTGTAGGGTGAAATAGCCATTTGTGAAGGCATTTTAATTCACCCTGGCGACTCCATTTTTGCATTATATGCAAAATCATGAAAAATGGTTAAAGAAAGTATCCACGACATTAGCCCTAAAGAAGAACAAGACTTACAGGAAAGATTGGATCCGTGGTCTGAGCTTTGTGATCATCTAATAAAGCACAAGAACAAGGACTTCATACTCAATTTTTATAACAAGAGCAAGTCAAACCTCGACAGCATAAGGAAGGAGTATGAAGAAGGGCCCACAGATTATCTCTTCTTGGAGCTTGCCTATTATACTGGTGCATTTAATTCCTTGTCTCACAAGATCAAGGAAAAATATGGTTCATTACCAAATGAGGATTTGGATGACCAGGATGACCAAGAAAATGAGGATGATGAGCAAATACCAGTTATGGAATTGGGTGCAAATAGCAGTGAAGTGAAAGACATCTCCTTTGAGTATGACAAAAAGTTGGATCATAAAAGCCTCCAAATCACGCAAGAGAGAATGGATGACTATAGTAGGTCATGCAATGGGTTAGTAAGGGAATGCAATTCTAATGAATTATTCTCTTGTTTATATGATGAAGAGGTGAAGCTTTAAAAAATGAAATGTGAATATAAAGAGAACCCCACTAATGCTCTCCTCCTAGAAGCATATTACCAAAATCATGTAACAAATACCTTAGCCATTGTTCTTCAAGAGAAGAGAGAAGAAGAGGGGTCTCGCTTGTCAACCAACCAAGATGAAGATGACCTTGAGAATCTCGAAGATGAGCCCTCATTGGGGCCACAAGATGGACATGATGATTCTGAGAGCACATGTGTTGAGGAGAATGAGGCTATGGAAAGTAAGGTTGGGAATGAATTTACCTTTCTCAAGGGTATCACCCCTAATGACTCTCATTTTGAGAACCTTGAGGAAGGTGATCCCATGAGCTCCTTGAAAGATGACTGTTAGGTCCCTATAATACTAGTGATTTCCCCATTACTATTGTCATTGTATCCCTTATTGTTATTGTGGTGCCCCTATTGTCCCCATATTGTTATTATTGTGCCCCATAGAAGCCCGCTATTGTTATTTTTGTGCCCTTATATTATTATTGTTATGTCGGCTTAGATTATATTGTGACCCCTTAGACTCCTATATATAGAAAGAAGGTTTTGTCATTTGTATCATCCAAGAATTGTTCATTTGTGTAATGTAAAAGAGGTTGCTCCCTCGAAGAGGCTGATTTCTAAGTCATTGATCTATCTTTTCTATCTTTTTGTGAGCTAGTTTCATAACATTTGGTATCAGAGCTTTGGATTCTAGGGTTTCGCTACTCCAAAACAGACCATTGTGGAATTTCACTATAGCTTTTTTCTGCGACGTTTCAAAAGCTAAAAAAAAACTCATTTGAGCCAAAATCTTGATGATCCTTCGGTCCAAATTTCAAATTTGTCTCACTATATTTTTGGAGATATGATCCAAGGAATTTAGGGTTTTTGCAGGCTCCCGAATTACATCCCAAACAGGTGACTTTGGGAAAATCGTCATAACTTTCTCTTTGAGTATCAAATTGAAATTTCGTAAGAAGTTACAAAAAGAGGACAGAATGTAGTATTTTGTGCATCAATTTCAGGTCCGAAGGTTGACACAGTGACACGTGGCACTTCGTACAAGTTCACTCTACTGAAAAAAGTGTATAATCATGTCATTGTGGGAGATTGGGCATAACGCTTTCTTGGAGAATCCAATTTCGATCAGACTTGTGGCATTGGAAAGAGGACTCAGAGGGCTACCACAGTGCACAATTTCAGATCTTGGAGATCCGAAATTTTAGAGATACATCAGATACAATATCAAGCTCCTACAAAGTGAAAAAAAGTTTAGTTTTTTTTAAATTTTGCGTAAGTTTGGTTTGAAAAACTAGTTTGAAGGAATTCAAAGGGCATAGTGAAGCATAATTATCATTAATTGATGCCCCGAAGAAAGAAAATGGAAACACTTAATAAGCAACCTGAAAGCTCTAACATGACTCATGAAGAAGAGGAAGAAATGCAACATGATATATCAAAATTATGAGACCAAGTGCAACAAGATTCACTCTCACAAAAAGTAACAAAAGCTAAGATGGATGGTTTAAAGAAAGACGTAGAAGCTAAGATGGATGGCGTGGAAGCTAAGATGGATGGTTTAAAAAAGGGCGTGGAAGCTAAGATGAATGGTTTAAAGAAAGGTGTAGAAGCTAAGATGAATGACGTGGAAGCTAAGATGGATGGTTTAAAGAAAGGCATGGAAGCTAAGATGGAAGATTTGACAAAGTTTCTACAAGAAATGCTTACTAATGGCGAAAGGGTTGTAAAGGAAACTCATGATGAGACAAAATAAATGTTAATCACGATTTCATAGACTCTAATGTTGGATCGAAGACCCACCATGTTCTAAAGGCCAATATGAGGAAGTTTGATGGCAAAGATCCCGTAACATGGATACTACAGATGGAGCAATATTTCGATCTCCATAATGTGCAAAACACTCAAAAGGTACGCATTGCAACTTTATATTTGGAACCAAATCAGTTTGTATGGTATTGATGGCTTTGCTCTCGTAAACAAATTGTCACTTGGGCATTTTTTACAAATGAAATGATAGCACATTATGATGATACAAAAAGAAACACTTTTTTTAGCCAATTGATAAATCTCAAACAAAAGGGTTCAATGATGGAGCACACTGAGGACTTCCAAAAATTGAATATAAGGGTAAAAGATATTCCAAAGGAGCATAGGATTGATGTGTTCATAGGTAATCTAAGGGAAACATCCAACATGAGGTTCACCTTTGGGAACCTGATTCATTGGAAAAGGCATTCAGGTTGGCAAGAAAAATGGAAAGCAAAATTATGGCAACAAGGAAGCCTACCACTCACAATTATAAAGATGGAAGTGTTGTTGCCCCTAGCCTTCCACAACCTACAAGGTTGACACCACAACAATTGGAAGAAAAAAGAGCAAAAGGGCTTTGTTACAGTGGTTATAGCAAATACACTAAAGGTCATAAGTGTGCTAAGAAGAAATTAACATAGATTGTGAAGAGGAGGAAGAAAAGGAACAAGAAACGCCAAAAGAAAAGGATATACACCAAGAACAAACCCTAGAGAAAGAAGAAATGAATCCGACCATATCATGTAATGCATTGGCTAGAATTACCACTCTTCAAACTATCAATATAGAAGGGCATATCAAGAAGAAAAAGGTCATAGTGTTGATTGATTCGAGTAGTACCCATAATTTTCTTCATTGTAAGATAGCCAAGGAATTGAATTGCTTCCCATATCCAACACCAGAGTGTCAAGTGATGGTTGCAAGTGGAGGAACCATAAATTGCTCGGGAAAGTGCCATAATATCAAGCTATCCATTGGAGAATCTGTATTGAATAGCCCAATGCTTTCCATTCCAATGGGTGGTGCGGATGTTGTACTAGGAGTCCAATGGCTACAATGCTTGAGTACAATAGGTTTTAATTTTCAAGAACTTTTCACGAAGTTTTCTTCAGAAGGAAAGGAAGTTGAATTAAGGGGTATCGCAAGGAAACCAAGAAAGATAATCAGCTCTAACGAAATGACAAAGCTTCTAAAGAAAGAACAACGAGGCATAATTGCACAATTATGTTCACTAGAGGTTCCCACATCGAAATCATCTATTTTTCCAGATCTCCAAAAAGTCTTGGACTATCATTCCAAGGTATTTGAGACTCCCAAAGGCCTCCCACCTATTCGTGATCATGTCATGCTATTCATTTGATTCCAGGAAGTGTTCCTCCAAACATCAGGCCTTACAAATATCCCTATGCCCAAAAGAGTGAAATTGAACATATGGTTGCAGAAATGTTAAAGGCTGGTATAATTCAACCTAGTCAAAGTTCTTTCTCTGCTCTAGTAGTATTGGTTCACAAGAAGGATGGATCATGGCGCATGTGTCCATATTATAGGGAACTCAACAAACTCACTATTAAAGATAAATTTCCCATCCCTGTCATTGATGAATTATTGGATGAATTGCATGGATCAATTTACTTCACCAAGTTGGATCTTTGTTCTATTGAAGTTTCTAAGTTTACTTAGTTAGAAACCCTCCATGCACTTTATCTAATTTATTCCTACCTATTTGTTATTTTCCTTAACAAGTTATTTACAATGTAAATACTGAAAATAAACACTAGTGCATGCTCAACATATTACATATCAGCGACTAAAAGAAACAGAAACAAACACACCATAAGACACCATTATTGTTGGACTAATGTCCCCGGAAAAACCCAATGTGGGAAAACTGGTGCAACTATTTCAGGGTTTTCTTATTAAGCAATATCAGAGAACAATCTGGGTGCCGAACTGGCCTACCCAACAGAGAATTTCCTTGGCACTAATATCTCTCAGTTTCTAACAAATCTTCTAGCTGAAACCCCAGATCATCCTTCCAGCAGCTTCTCAACACAAGTCTACCCCAGAAACCCCAGTGTCAGCCTCTCTATGAACTGCGTCAACCCCTCTCTGCCTCACACTAGCCTTGCGCCACCCCGGATGGGTCTATGTCAGCCCCAGGAGGCCCTGCGTCAACCCTCTGGCCCTCTGCGTCAGCAACGCTGGCCTCTCTGAGGCTCTGCGCAGCTCCCGGCTGCCTCTGTGTGGCCCTGCGTGAGCCCTGGCTGGCTCTGCGTCACTCTCCTTAGCTACTGCGCTGCTCTCTCGACACTATCTCTGCCTCTCTGTTTCTCTGTACTCAAATGCCCCTCAGTTGCATCTCTCGATCACTAATTCTATCTCTCTTAGCAAACCCCGCTCTAGAGAATAGAATGACTGATCACTCTGGTGTATTCTCCAAGTGACCCTCAAGCCTCCTCTTATACTTTTCTTGTTGACATATCAACGGCTGAGATTAAGTCCCTAATCAATGGCTAAGATTAGATCTGGCTTAATCCATGTCTTTTGGACCATTCTAACACAGATTCATAAGAATACACATTAATATTTTATTTTCCCTAAGTTTAGACTTCGGGACTCCATTAAAAATATTAATTATTTTAATATCTCCTGATCTGTTTAGAATCTACCCAAACCCTTTCTAGGTATTGGAGATCTAATGTGCCCCAACCTCTCCACCAAATTTCGTGGCTAAAGCACATCTGATGCTACCCCAAATCAACACTCCCTCTTAGCGAGGACTGTGCTTTAGCAATACTCCTCACTGAGTATTACTCTGATCATTCGGCATCGATCCCTGTGCTGATACTAGGCCTTCCTACCCAACATCCTCTGCACTATTGCATCCTGTACTGTTGCCCATGGTTCTACCACTGCATCTGTACGACAACTCCCTTTGCATCTATGTTGTTGCTAGTCCTTTCTCCCAGCACTGCATCCGCACTGCACCTCCGCTCATCATGTTGCATCGTGCTGCCCACTGCTGCACTGCAACTCAGTTAGTGAGAAGTAAGTAACTGATCTCCCAATATCATGATCTGATACTCACCCTATGAGTGACCTCAATTAAAGATTTATTGAATAAAGGTATTACAGACTCATGTGCTAGTGTGTGTCTATGTTATTTAGGCAACGGATCGATTAGATTGCAAATACACAGACACTTGAAATGGAAAGACAGCAGAGAAATACAGTAAGCAAATACAAGAACACAAGAAATTAATAAGGAGTTCACCCTATCCTCCAGGGCTACATCTCCGGTCCAGCTCTCAGTGGTGGCCTTATTTTATTGTGTCTTAAGCAGAGAATTACAATGCAGGAGCTCAATGTGAGTTTCCTGAAACAGATTTGCTTGGCAGGGTGGTTCTTGGATTCCCCAAGCCACTGGAGTGCACAGACTCTTTTCCTACCAACGTTTTGACCTCTCTGGTCTGACAGATCCTCTCGAGGAAGGCTTGAATCTCTCAAGCTCTCTGGTGCTCGACGCTGCCTTTGGTCAACTCGGCCCTCTGTCTCCTTTCTTCTTTTTTTTGCTTTACTGTCTTCTCTGTCTTCTGTGTTCGGTTCTCTCTCTATGTGTCTTCTGTCTCTGTTCATGGCTGTTCGTTTCCTCTTCCACCTATGTTGGATCGCCTAGTGCAGCTGCGCTTGGAGTTCCCCATTCGGCGTCATCATCAGGCTCACAGGGAGTGGCCACATGTCCTCCTGTAAACTGCGCTAGCCTGCTTCGTCGGTTTAATTCTTCGGTTACGTCATGGAATGAGTCTTCCACCACCATGGCAGTCAAAGCGAACCTCAAATTCTTCTAAATCGCAGCTTATTCCCTCGTTAAATCCGGTCTTGCCGTCGAGCGCGATGTCAACCGTCAGATCTAGATCCCCCAGATCCAACACCATCCGCTCATTTCGCGCGGTTGACTTGCTCGACTGTTAGCGCGCAATGAGCGGCGGTTTTCTCTCTCCTCCGCTTGCCACGCGTCGACCGCTGAGTGGGATCGCTCTGTTTTTGCCAATTCCGCTTACCGCTTGAGGGTGCCCCCAATCAATACTGCCGGTTTTTCGGAGTGCGGGTCTCGCCATGTCCTTTAGCCTTTTCGCCTTTTGTCCCACGATTTTCCCAGCTCTCCATGCGACCAAGTGCTCGGGGCTTCTCCATTTCAAGGGTTTTCATCTAGCGCTTAGCTAAGCGCTAATCGCGCATCAAAAACTCCCTTCGTTTCCCGATCTGGGCCTCCCAGGGGCTAATTTCACCTCCCGCGCAGTCTCCATGGGCCTCGGTCAGTGCGCTTTGACCGCGGTCCTCGTCATTCCACGCTCGCTGCCAACTGCCACTGGTTTAGAGGTGTTTTTGATCGTTGTTTTGAATTCTTAGAAGTCTGTCCCGACTTGGTACAGCCATGGTTCTTTTGATTATTCTTCATGGATCCAATTCGGATCACGGCCTTCCCACTGAAAAGCTTTTGGACCACCAAAAGTTGGTTTTTAAGCATCGACTAAGTAAGGGTATTGTTTTCTCACTTGTCCAATCTCAATCCACTTTGCACTGCTTGGCTTTGAACCTTTGAGCCCAACCCTGAGGTACTCCACATCTCCCCTGCGAGTCATCCTCACCTTCCTGTCTAGCACTTTGTCTTCCCGCAATTCATTAAAATATTCAAGTAGCAAGTCATCAATAGAAGGTAATTGACTTTGCTCTTCAGGATCCTCAATCATTGAAGGTTCAAACAATCTCAAGCAATCTGCATTTATGACTGAGTAGATGTGCATGTAAGCTGGTAGATCAAGGTGAAAAGCATTTTCACCAATCTTCTCAAGTATCCTAAAGGGTCCATACCTAATAGGCTTTAGCTTTTTACCTTCACCTTGCATCCTGTCCTTGCTGATATACAGCCAGACCTGGTCACCAACTTGAAAACTATGCTCCATCTGATGCTTGTCATGCCTAGCCTTGTATTTGGCTTGGCTCTTTTCCAGTTGTTCCTGTACTGCCTGGTGGATCTCCTGGATCTGTTCAATGAACCTAGTTGCCCTGTCCACATCACTGTGTCCATCAACCATGGTATCTTTACCAAAGACAAAATCCAAAGGAGACCTTGGTGTGAAACCAAAACAGATCTCAAAAGAAGATCTCTGTGTAGAAGAATGCTTTGCTCTATTGTAAGCATGTTGCACATAACACAAGTGTTCATCCCAAAGCTTAGGATGTTTGCTGCAATATCCTCTCAGTAACTGGATTACTGTCTTGTTAACTACTTCTGTCTGGCCATCAGTTTGTGGATGAAAAGTTGTGCTTTTCTTCAGTTTGATGTCCATCAGTTCCCACAGACTTGACCAAAACTTCCCCACAAATCGGGTGTCTCGATCAGATACAATAAAAGTGGGGAATCCAAAATGAACCCATACATGTTCAAAGAACAATTTTGCAATCTGTTCCGCTGTAATCTGTTTATTACAAGGTACCAAAATACACATCTTGTTGAACCTATCCACAACAACATATAGATAATCATGACCTTTCCTAGATTTAGGCAGTGCTCCAACAAAATCCATGGAAACACTTTCCCAAGGGTGAGAAGGAACTGGCAATGGAGTGTACAAGCCTAGTTTTCTGTTACTGGGCTTGCTTTTAGCACACATAGCACACCCTCTTACATATCTAGAAACTGTTTCATTCATTTTCAGCCAATAACAAAATCTTTGCAGCTGTGCAACTGTTTTACTTACCCCAAAGTGACCTGATATCAGAGAAGTGTGTGTTTCCCTAATTATCTGTATTCTCTCAGTTTGTGGAATGCAAAGTTTCCCACAATGGTATCAGAGTCTGTCCTTCACATGATAATCCAATTCTTCTACTCTTTTGCCTTGACTCAAAGTTGCATATACATCTTTAAAGTCCATATCCTGAGCATATTGTTCAATGTAGCTTTCATGTAGTACATAATTATGCTTAAATATGGTAGATGCATTTATAATGGGTCTAGATAACATGTCTGCAACTTTGTTATGTATGCCCTTTTTATATCTGATGACTAAATGAAACTGTTGTAGAAAACCCATCCATCTGTAATGTCTTGATTGCTGCAACTTAGTTTGGCAGTGCAATATTGAAGTGGTTGATGATCAGTATGTATTACTGTCTCTTTGCCCATTAAGTAATGTTTCCACTTTTTCACACTCTGAACTAATGCATACAATTCTTTATCATATGTAGGATAGTTAACTACTGCAGGATTAAAAGTCTCAGAATGATAACATATGGGTTTACCGTGTTGTGTCAACACTGCTCCCATGGCATAGTCACTGGCATTTGTTTGGATCTCAAATGGTCTTTGCAGATCAGGCAGTGCTAGTACAGGTGTTGTACTAATCTTTTCTTTCAAAGTGTCGAAGGCTTTCTGATGTTTGCCTCCCCACTGAAACACCTTGTTCAATCTTGTTAAAGCATGTAAGGGAGCTGCAATTGAGGAAAAGTTAGAAATGAACTTCCTCCAATATTGTGTTGCTCCTAAGAAGCTTCTCACTTTTGTAGCAGACTTGGGTTTAGGCCAGTTTACAATGACTGCCACTTTAGAAGGATCTATTTTCAATTCACCACCCCCTACTATATGACTCAAGTAGTTTAGAGATGTCTTGCCAAATTCACATTTTGAGAGTTTAACATAAAGTTTTTCTCTTTTCAAAACATCTAGTGTCTGCTTAACATGTTTTAAATGTTCTTCCCATGTTTTACTAAAAATCAGAATGTCATCCAGATACACAATAACAAAATCATCAAGAAAAGGTTTGAGTACATCATTCATTAATCTCATGAAAGTAGCAGGAGCATTAGTTAAGCCAAAAGGCATAACCAGCCACTCATACAATCCCTGCTTTGTTTTGAAAGCAGTCTTCCATGCATCTTGCTCTGCAACCCTAACCTGATGGTATCCATTGTTCAAGTCTAGCTTGATGAAATAAACATCTTCCTTTAATTGATCTAAAAGGTCATCTATGCGAGGAAGGGGATAACGATTTTTTATTGTTATCTTATTCAGTGCTCGGTAGTTAATGCACATTTTCCACGAGCCATCTTTCTTTCTCACGAAAACGATTGGTGACCCACATGGTGATGTGCTATGCCTGATGAACCCCTTCTCGAGCAACTCCTGCATCTGCTTCTTGATTTCAGCATTCTCTAAAGCAGACAACCTGTACATTCCAATGTTAGGCAATGGAACATCTTGCTGCAAAATAATATCATGTACTATTCCCTTTTTGGGTGGCAGACCGTTAGGTTCTTGAAATAAGACATCATACTCTGAAACAACGTTTTCTATATCAGCTTGTTGTTCAGCATTACAGCCCTCAAATACATTGGTTTTATCAAGTTTCTTTTCCTTTACAACCATCAGTAAGAATTGTTTGCATGAATTTATCATTCTTTTCATCTGCCCTGAGTTTATGAGAGTATAATTATTCTTGAACTTATGAGCTCTTACAAAGTATTCGATTCCATCTTTAACAAGTAGATACTTGTTCTCAGCTCTATAGAAAGTAGCCTTTCTATCATACAAGTAAGGACTTCCTAAAACAATTCCACATATATCCAAAGGAATTATGTCTAACTCCACCTCATCTACAAATGCTGACCCAAAAGAAAACTTGAGTTTGCACTGTCTAGTCACTTGTAGTTGTGCTTTATCATTCAACCATCCTAATGGGTATGGTTTCTTATGAGGTGTAATTGCTAATCCCAATTTCTTTACAATTGCTTCAGAAATTAGATTTACTTGTGAACCACTATCAAACAAAGTATCAACCTTTTGATATTTGCAAATAACTCGAATATGGAAAAGCTCATGTCTTTTTCTCTCATTTTCTTCATCAATAATAGATTGAGCAGAATTACTAGTAGATGCTTCAGAATTCTTACCTTTGATAACTGTGGCTGCAATAGTTGTTTCATCTCCCGAGTCTGACCCCATATCTTTTTGAATAGCTGCAATAGTCTTCTTCTTCTTGCCCTCGGACTTCTTAGGTCTCAGCTCTGGATGCAGAATCCAACAATGTTCATCATAATGCCCATCCTTTTTACAGTGAGTGCATGAAGCTTTGCTTTTTTGTGCAGTGTTAGCCTTCCTTGCTTTCCACTTCTGCTTTCTTTTCTCCTTGCTCTTGCTTGCAGTGGGTTGGAATGGTCCCCCAACTTCTGGATTTCCATTCTTTCCTCTAGCTTCTAGATGAATAGCTTGTACAGATACCTCATCTATACTAGTGGGATTAAACATGAAGATGGTATGCCTCATGTAGCTGTGTAGACCACCAATGTACTTCAAAGAGTCTTTGGTGAGTCTAATGAAATCCCTAGAATCAATGCTCTCTTTCTAAATTCCTGAGTATACCCTTGCACACTTTGCCCCTTCAACTGCCGAAGAGTTTGCCAACTCATCATGGCTTGTTGCATGTAGACCAATGGATAGAATTGCTTCTTGATTGCAGAAACAAAGTCACTCCAGATAGAGATAGTCTTACCATATCTTTTCATATCAGCTTGGGTTCTTCCTTCCCACCAAACCAAGGCAATGCCTGCTAGGCGTAGGCTTGCCAGCTAAATCTTGCTCTTGTCTGAGTCTATGTTCTGTACTCTGCAATACACATCAATTTGTCTAATCCAACTGTCCAACTTTTCAGCATTTAGCTCTCCATCATATATAAGCAAGTCAAATTTAACATCTAGCTTGATCAAAGATGCTTTCTTATTATGCACGGGGCTATTAGGAGGTGTGAGAAAGCTTTCCTCTTTCCCTTTTCCCTTGGAGTGGTCATGGAAATGGGACTCATCTTCTTCTTTGTCTTGTTTAGAACCTGATGAATCCTCATCCTTATGCTTTCTAAAATCCCTATACATTTCTTCTACCATAGACTTTATAGCTAGGAAACTTTCTATGAATTGAGGGTCTAGCCCCACAGAACCTTCCTCTGACATTGTCTTCCGAGGATAGACTCTCCCAATTTCAGGATTAGTTTCGACCAACTCTCCTTCTCTTAATTTGAGCTTTGATCTAGTGAGAATTCAACAGCTAAACGAACACAAGCTTGTCTAACCTTACAGCCTAAAGCTCTGATACCACTTGATCTTATAATCACCCTATGAGTGACCTCAGTTAAAGATTTATTGAAGAAAGGTATTACAGACTCATGTGCTAGTGTGTCTATGTTATTTAGGCAACGGATCGATCAGATTGCAAATACACAGACACTTGAAATGGAAAGACAGTAGAGAAATACAGTAAGCAAATACAAGAACACAAGAAATTAATAAGGAGTTCACCCTATCCTCCAGGGCTACATCTCCGGTCCAGCTCTCAGTGGTGGCCTTATTTTATTGTGTCTTGAGCAGAGAATTACAATGCAGGAGCTCAATGTGAGTTTCCTGAAACAGATTTGCTTGGCAGGGTGGTTCTTGGATTCCCCAAGCCACTGGAGTGCACAGACTCTTTTCCTACCAGCGTTTTGACCTCTCTGGTCTGACAGATCCTCTTGGGGATGGCTTGAATCTCTCAAGCTCTCTGGTGCTCGACGCTTCCTTTGGTCAGCTCGACCCTCTGTCTCCTTTCTGCTTTTTTTTTGCTTCACTGTCTTCTTTGCTTCTCTGTCTTCTGTCTTCGGTTCTTTCTCTCTGTGTGTCTTCTGCTTCTGTTCATGGCTTTAAGGCCATTCGAGCTCATGGCTGTTTGGTTCCTCTTCCACCTCCGTCGGATCGCCTACTGCAGCTGCGCTTGGAGTTCCCTGTTCGGCGTCATCATCAGGCTCACAGGGAGTGGCCACATGTCCTCCTGTAAACTATGCCAGCCTGCTTCGTCGGTTCAATTCTTCGGTTACGTCATGGAATGAGTCTTCCGCCACCGTGGCGGTCAAAGCAAACCTCAAATTCTTCTAAATCACGGCTTATTCCCTTGTTAAATCTGGTCTTACCGTCGGGCGCGATGTCAACCGTCAAATCTGGATCCCCCAGATCCAATGCCATCCGCTCATTTCGCGCGGTTGACTTGCTCGACCGTTAGCACGCGATGAGCGACGGTTTTCTCTCTCCTCCGCTTGCCACGCGTCGACCGCTGAGTGGGATCGCTCTGTTTTCGCCAATTCCGCTTACCGCTTGAGGGTGCCCCCGATCAATACTGTTGGTTTTTCGGAGCGCGGGTCCCGCCTTGTCCTTTAGCCTTTTCACCTTTTGTCCCACGGTTTTCCCGGCTCTCCATGCGACCAAGCGCTCGGGGCTTCTCCATTTCGAGGGTTTTCGCCGAGCGATTAGCACTAAGCGCTAATCACGCATCAAAAACTCCCTCCGTTTCCTGACCTGGGCCTCCCAGGGGCTAATTTCGCCTCCTGCGCAGTCTCCATGGGCCTCGGTCAACGCGCTTTGACCGAGGTCCTCGTCGTTCCATGCTGGCTTCCAACTGCCACTGGTTTAGAGGTGTTTTTGATCATTGTTTTGAATTCTTAGAAGTCTGTCCCGACCTGGTACAACCATGGTTCTTTTGATTATTCTTCATGGATCCAATTCGGATCATATCACCTCCATTTAGGGCTAGAGACACCCACTGATGCTTAAGCTCCCTCTGCCGCTGACAAGTGCTCCTTCTCTGACCTCTGCACTGCTGCAACAACTCCCTGCATCTCGGACTGTTGCACACCTCTCTGTGCCATCCTGCACTGGTGCAACACTCCTACGCCTCTCGCACTGCTGCAACCTGGTAGCCTCGCGTTGTCTTAGGACTCCTGCACTATAGCTCTCTTTGCCACTCCATCCGCATCCATCTCTACCTGACACAGCCAGTCCTGCTACTCCTCTTCGGGGCTCCCGTAGCAAGGTCTAATCCAAGAGGTTGGGTACCTCGAGGATCCTTCCCCTCATCGTGTGTAGTCCGCCTGACTACAACTCGTTGTCTCCCACTTCCGCTCAAGTGGTGCGTGTGCATTCATGGCACAGTCATCGTCTGTCAAAACTTCCTTCTTTGCCCATGCTGGCGCTGCCTTAGTCTTGGAAGACTCTCCCTTACTCTTCTTCCTTGGACAATGGGTCGCATAATGACCCAGCTCCCCACAGTGGAAGCACTTGATCTTGGAGGGATCTTTCTTCTTTTGCTTCTCCTGCTTTCCCTGAGATGCTAGGGCAACATCTTCCTCCTCCTGCTTAACTTTGATCCCCTTGCCGCTGCTACCCGTCTTCGACTGTCGTCGGATCTCTTCCTGGCGAAGAGCTGCCCACATCTCGTCCCAAGGTGGAAGAGTCCCTCTGCCCAGTGTACTCTGGACAAATACCTCCTAGTCTTCTGAGGCAGCATTCAGGGTTGTCCTCACCATCAACTCCTGATCTGGTGTCGCTTCTATAGCAGTCAACTGATTTCAGATCTCATTCAATCCTCCGAGGAAGGTGTCAATCGGTTCTCCCTTCTTCATCTGATACGACCTCAACTGATTCTCAAGTAGCATTATTCTCTGCACAGAAGTATGTTGATACAATTTCTTGAGAGCCTCCCACATCTCAAATGTCGTTTCCTTCTCGGCTATGTGTGGTACTACATGATCCTTGACCCCGTCAAGGATAACGCTCTTGGCACTCGCCATTGCCTCCTCGTACTTGTCGTTATCATTGGGGTCGACTATGATATCTATTACCTTCAAGGCGAGTTCTTGACATGATTCCTGTCAAGTACGGATAAGATTCTGGCCTTCCAGACTGCGAAGTTCGACGCTTCGTCCAGTCTATCCTGGTCTCTTACTCCGTGTAGTGCCATGATGCTCTTCTACTTCCCTCCTGGAAGTTCTCTGTTCGACTCCTTTGAGTCTCTACTTCCCGTCTGGAATTTCTCTTATGGACTCCCTTTGAGTCCTGATTTCCCTCCTGGAAATCCTTCTGTTGTTGTCGAGATGCCCCCTACTCTGATCATCTTGTGCAACCGCACCACTGATCCGGGTTCCTCGGCTAGAAACCCTCGGTAGCAACTCCTCTGGCCTTGCTCTGTCAGGTATTGTTCTGACTACAGTACCTCACCAGCTCCACTCTGCAATATTCTCGCAGCCTTCTAAACCCCAGCAACCTGAAGGTGAGAGCTCCTAGGTTCTGCGCAATCCCGGCACCAGCAACCCAGCCTCCTTAGCCAACTACGTCAACCCTCCCAGCTACTGCATGGCTCTGCGTGAGGCTCCTTTTGCCTTCCTTAGCCTCTGCACTGCCTCTTCCCGACTCACCCTTGATGACGCAGGCACTACGTCACCCTTCCTTGTTGTTGCTCTGCTAGAAACAACTTTTGTCACCTCGAGACAGTTGTTTTCTGCTGCTATTGCTCTGCTTGGCTAATGTCCTTTAGTCCTCCTGTGATCTGCAATCACGCTCTGATACCATGTTGAAGTTTCTAAGTTTACTTAGTTAGAAACCCTCCATGCACTTTATCTGATTTATTCCTACCTACTTGTTATTTTCCTTAACAAGTTATTTACAATGTAAATACTGAAAATAAACACTAGTGCATGCTCAACATATTATAGATCAGCAACTAAAAGAAACAGAAACAAACACACCATATGACACCATTATTTTTGGACTAATGTCCCCAGAAAAACCCAATGTGGGAAAATCGGTGCAGCTATTTGAGGGTTTTCTTATTAAGCAATATCAGAGAACAATCTGGGCGCCGAACTGGCCTACCCAACAGAGAATTTCCTTGGCAGTGATACCTCTCAATTTCTGACAAATCTTCTAGCTGAAACCCCAGATCATCCTTCCAACAACTACTCAGCACAAATCTGCCCTAGAAACCCCAGTGTCAGCCTCTCTCTGAACTGCGTCAACCCCTCTCTGCCTCACACTGGCCTTGCGCCACCCCGGGTGGGTCTATGTCAGCCCTAGGAGGCCCTGCGTCTACCCTCTGGCCCTCCGCGTCAGCAACGCTAGCCTCTCTGAGGCTCTGCGCAGCTCCCGACTGCCTCTGTGTGGCCCTGCGTGAGCCCTGGCTGGCTCTGCGTCGCTCTCCTTAGCTACTGTGCTGCTCTCCCGGCACTATCTCTGCTTCTCTATTTCTCTGTACTCAAATGCCCAACAGCTACATCTCTCAAACACTAATTATATCTCTCTTAGCAAACTCCGCTCTAGAGAATAGAATGACCGATCACTCTGGTGTATTCTCCAAGTGACCCTCAAGCCTCCTCTTATACTTTCCCTGTTGACATATCAACGGCTGAGATTAAGTCCCTAATCAACGGCTAAGATTAGATCTGGCTTAATCCATGTCTTTTGGACCATTCTAACACAGATTCATATGAATACACATTAATATTTTATTTTCCCTAAGTTTAGACTTAGGGACTCCATTAAAAATATTAATTATTTTAATATCTCCTTATCTGTTTAGAATTTTCCCAAACCCTTTCTGGGTATTGAAAATCTCATGTGCCCCAACCTCTCCACCAAATTTCATGGCTAGATCACATCTGATGCTACCCCAAATCAACGCGTTCAAGATATCATCAAATAATAATGAAGACTGAAGACATTCCGAAAACAGCATTTAGAACTCATGAGGCTCATTATGAATTTTTGGTCATGCCTTTTGGCCTTTACCAATGCACCTTCTACATTTCAAGGTTTGATGAATACCATTTTCAAACCCTTCCTTAGAAAATTTGTGTTAGTATTTTTTGATGATATACTAATCTACAGCAAGTCTTGGAAGGATCATGTTCAACATGTTGATAGGGTGCTCAAACTATTGGAGGAGAAACACTTATATGCAAAACGCTCCAAAAGTTTCTATGCAGTACAAGAGGTGGAATATCTAAGTCATATTGTATCTCATGAAGGTGTTAAGGTAGACCCTAGCAAAATTAAAACCATTAAGGAATGGAAAATCCCCACATCCATAAAGCATCTGCAAGGATTTCTCAGGTTGACAGGGTATTATCACAAGTTTGTTAAGAATTATGGGAGAATAGCAGCACCTCTAACAACATTATTGAAGAAATATGCATTTTCATGGACTCCAAAAACAACGAAGGCCTTTGAACAGCTTAAACAGGCAATGTGCCAAGCACCGGTCTTAGCTACACCGAACTTCACAAAAACCTTTATTGTGGAATGTGATGACTCAGGAAATGGAATTGGTGTTGTTTTAATGCAAGAAGAAAGACCCATTGTGTTTGAAAGTTGTCCAATCAAAGGAAAGTATTTACACAAAGCTATTTATGAGAAGGAAATGTTGGCAATACTACAGGCACTTAAGAAATGGCGACCCTACCTAATGGGAAGACATTTCAAGGTAAAACGGATCATGATAGTCTTAAATACTTTTTAGAACAAAGATTATCTTCAGAAGAGCAGCAAACATGGGTCACAAAGATGTTGGGTTATGACTTTGAAATCATCTACAAAAAAGGGAAGAAAATGTTGTGGCAGATGCACTCTCAAGAAAGGATGAGGATGTGGAAGCATTTCTTTGCGCCATTTCTATTATCCAACCAGATTGGATAAACAAAGCAAGGGATGAATGGAAGAATGACAAAGAAGTGTGGGAACTCATTCAAAGTTACAACAAAATCCCATTACATTTGATACATTTAGCTAGAAAAATGATTCGTTATGGTACAAAGATCGGTTATACCTATGTAAGAATTCCCAACTCAAACAAAAGATTCTTATGGAATTGCACACCTCTCCCTTAAGAGGGCACTCAGGATTTCTAAAAACTTACCACAGGGTTAAGAAGGATTTCTTTTTGGATGGCCTTATGTTAAAATTGGAAACTAGGGCCAAACTCCATGTGGGTAATCTGATTTATCGCAATTGATATTTTTCATGGATTCCTCTCATCGAGAGGTGTAGGATTGATCTAAAGATCATCTGATTCCAATAAGTATTCATGGAGTTATGAATTTATTTGTGTTATAAGACAATTCTTCAAGGTCAGCCAGCAACTAAATAACACCCACATGTGCTCAACGTTTTAGTATAAAAGGAGATGACTTGAAATTCATTTCACACACACTTCTCTCTTGATTTCTCTCCACTTGTTTTGGGTTTTAGTGTGAGAGAAATCTAGGAGGAAGTAGCCCTAAGACATAGGAGGAAAGGAGGCTTAACAATCTGCCCTATCCGCAGTCCTAAAGAAGCCCTAACATTGTCCTAAAGAAGCCCTAGACGTTGTCCTAAGGAAGCCGTAGCCGCAGTCCTAAGAAATCCCTAGCTGCAGTCCTAGCATACCCTAGACGCAGTGATCTAAATGAGGTATGTTCACACTAGGGTAGGCCGCATTTCATAAGGGAAATTCTAGGCCAGATTTGAGGATGGTTAGGGACTATTGTGTGCCCTAACCAGTCCCAGAAATTACAACAGTAATGAAGTGACAAACAGCAGCGTTTGTATGGTGTGTTGGCAGCAAAGGAAGATGGGACAGCAAGGTCACATGGTGCTGCAAAGGAAGATGGGACAACAAGATATCTAGTGCAGCAATGTACATGGGACAGCAAGGTATCTAGTGCAGCAATGTACATGGGACAGCAAGGTAACTAGTACAGCAAAGATACATGGGACAGTTGGGCTACATAGTGCTGCAAAGATACATGGTGCTGCAAAGATGCATGGGACAGCAAGGTCACATGGTGGACAATATTGATGAAGCATTACGGTTGGCTACAGCAGTTGATGCAACATGTTAAGATATAGCCTATGGATGCAGCGACCTATCTAGATGCAGCAGTTGGATGCAGCATGGTGTTAGAGACAGCAATATAGTGCTGCATAATGATCGAGTGCAGCCTAATGATGGGAGCATGTGATGAAGTGCAGCGTAGTGATGATGGGTGCAGCATGGTGCAGCACAATGAGGTGCAGCATGATGAGGAGGAGCAACACAATGATAGGTGCAGCATGGTGCAGCACAATGAGGTGCAGCATGATGAGGAGGAGCAACACAATGATAGGTGCAGCAAGGCGATGTAGAATCAGTTCAAGCAGTATGTCTTCAACTGAGTTCAGCTACCTCATGTATCATCTACTTAGAGATGATCTATGCTCTTATTTAGATAATTCAAAATGCTGACCTCTATTGTATATGTACTATCTCTCTCTCTCTCTCTGCTGAACTACTAAAGAACATATAAGAAGAATTAATCAAGAGTTTCCCCACATTGGGGTTTGTCCCTAGCTAGCACCACATCTTGTGTCCTCTTGTCTTGGCTTGTCTTCTGCGATCTATGTTTATGTTCTATCTGCAATTTACTTTAATGTTGATGTGATTGCTAATATGGAAAAGATATTGAGCTAACTGTGAAAATTGAAATAAATTGCTCTAAGCACAGAACATACCTTAAATTAACATGGTATCAGAGCTAAGGTGAAGACAAAGCCCAAGCAAGAGTGAAAGAGCAATCACCGACGACAGTTGGGAAAGGACAAACGGATCAATGGATTTCTCATCCCTCTTCAAATTCACCAAGGTTGAAATCAAAGCAGAGAATATTATCAGAATGGTGCAGTAGAAGAGCTTCTGATGGCCCACCTAAACATCACTTCAATGGGAAGTCTAGGTCTAAGGGTGGAAGGAAACGCAGATGCCTTGTTTGTGATAAGTTCGCCCATTATGTTGAGGAGTGTCTGAATGGTAGGGACACATCACTTGATGATGATAACAATCATTCCATGGACATCTTCAATGATCGAAGGAATGCAGGTCATCAAGGAAACGGCCGCCTCTTCAAAGAAAGCAAGGAACCCCAAGTATGAAGAATCAAATGTTGTTTCTGATAAGATAAAGAAGCAGTATCTTGTATTGGCCCTCTCCTTCAAACTCTTTGAGAATCTGGCTTATTGATTGTAGTGCTTCAAGGCACTTCATTAGATAGAAGGGTGCTCTCTCTAACTTGGTAGAGATGGAAACAATCGTGAGATTTTACTTGGAGTCAATGCCACCTATCCCGGAAAGGGTGTAGGGAATGTTACCCCTCAAGTGAATGAGGGTAACTCGATTCATTTACAGAATCTCTTTTATGTACCTGATCGCACGAAGAACCTAGTGTCCATCTCGACAATGGAAGTCAAAGGTTTCAGGGTGGCATTCATCGATGGAAAGGTACGTGTTTGAAAATGGAATTTTCAAAGATGCTTTTGAGTTCAAGGTTGGCAATTTGTATCAAATTGCAAGATGGTCCATTGGGGACCATGTCAGTTGACACATCTCATCTATAGCATCGAAGGTCTACTTATTATGGGTCCCTACCCGATGTGAGTCAGCTGGTGACAGGGATGATTGAATTCAAGAAGAGCATGAAGATAATGTCTGAGATGTACCGAAGGAAAATCTTGCAAGGGGACCATTCCACTCATGTAGCAGGTCCACGGGTTTGGAACAACCCAAGGGGTTTGAGATTCATGATCAAGAATCTCATGTATGCAAGTGGAAGAAAGCTCTCTATGGATTGAAGCAAAACACCCCAGGCGTAGTATGAGAGGATTGAAGTTGAGATTCACTAGGAGTGAAGTCGATCCAAACCATTGCTTGAAGGTTGTGGATGACAGACCTCTCATACTGGCACCTTCTGAGGACGACCTCTTTCTGACAGGTGCAAACCCTCTCATTTGCAAAAGTAAGAGGGAGTTGGATTCCGGATTTGAAATGGTAAACTTCAAGTCCGTGACTACCTCGAGGATCTTAACTTTTAGAAGTTATGTAGTAGTAATGTCGGACCAGATTTGGGAAATGCCTCTGAGTTTCATAAACTCATTCGCGTTGATGTTCTTGGTGAACTTCCGTCCGGACATATGTTTTGCAGTTAGCATGATGAGCTCATATTTGGTTGAGCCTCACTGGATTGGTGCCAAGAATCTTCTGAGATATCTTCGGGGCACAATCTCTCATGGATTGAGATACACTGTCGGAAATGTGAAGCTGCATGATTATTCGAATGTTGACTGGGCAAGCAGTGTGGAGGATCTCAAGAGCACTTCTGAGTGTTGGTTCTCTTTGGGTTATGCTTTGATATCCTGGATGAGAAAGAAGCAAAAGTCGGTTGCTATAAGCACCGTTGAGACCAAATGCATAGCTACGAGTATGATCTCGTGTAAAGCTGCCTGGTTGTGGAAGCTCTTCAATGAGTTGTTTGTACACATGATGGATACCACCGTGATATTCTGTGTCAACTAGGGGGGGATTCGATTGTTGAGGAATCTCGTATTCTATGATTGCTCCAACATATAGACATCAGATACTACCTTATTTGGGATATGGTACATCGATGAGCGAGAAGGCTCCATCGCATTGAGACTGATGTATAGGTCGCAGACATTCTGTCGAAGCCCCAGGGAAAGGTCAAATTTGTGACTTTCCCGAACGACTTGGAGTCGTTGAGAGACCCTCTTATGAGGGTCCTGCATGATGCATGCATTGAGCTTCAGGAGCTCCGAGGGGCTTGGGGTACTTCTTAGAGCAATAAGCGACCATAAGGCGACTCACCCTCCCCTAATGGTGCACTATGTACAGGGTGAATGGTTAAACCTTCCCCCGTGATACCTCGTGCCGACTTATGGACAAGATGAGTGGTTCTCCTGTCGAGGCATCCTACCCATGCAGTCTGGGACTCATGGGAAGTACCTCTCATTTGGCCAATGAGTAGGGAAATGGAGTTAGGGACCATAGTAGTACTATCGATGGACGCATCGTTGTATCTACTGTACTCCCTATGCTAGGATGACCTCCATTGATCTGGGATCAATGACACTGATCTGGGATCAATATGAGTGGTTTGAGACACTCTTGTGATATTGATCTAGGATCAATGAAACTGATCTGGGATCAATATGAGTGGTTTGAGACACTCTCTTGTGATATTGATCTTGGATCAATGAAACTGATCTGGGATCAGTATGAGTGGTTTGAAACACTCTCTTTTGATATTGATCTGGGATCAATTGGAACTGACTTCGGTCAATAAGAGTGATATGACTCACTCTCTTGTATCTGGGATCAATAAGAGTGGTATGACACACTCTCTTCATATGGAACTGACTTCAGGTCAGTAGAGAATGGTATGAGACATTCTCGATCAATTCTTCTTCTTCATGGTTCAGCAGAGCAATGCAGGGCACTAATGGCAGAGATAGTACTGTCGGACATATGGATCAGCGAATGGAGTTCTCCCTAGTTGAGAGGGAGTGTTAAAATTGGCAACTAGGGCCAAACTCCGTGTGGGTCATCTTATTTATGGCAACTGATATTTTTCTTGGGTTCCTCTCATCAAGAGGTGTAGGATTGATCTAAAGATCATCCGATTCCGATAAGTATTCATGGAGTTATGAATTTATTTGTGTTATAAGACAACTCATCAAGGTCAGCCAGCAACTAAATAACACCCACATGTGCTCAACGTTTTACTATAAAAGGAGATGACTTGAGAGTCATTTCACACACAGTTCTCTCTTGATTTATCTCCACTTGTTTTGGGTTTTAGTGTGAGAGAAATCTAGGAGGAAGTAGCCGTAAGACGCAAGAGGAAAGGATTCTTAACAAGTTGCCCTAGCTGCAGTCCTAAAGAAGCCCTAACGTTGTCCTAAGGAAGCCCTAGACACAGTCCTAAGGAAGCCCTAGACACAGTCCTAAGGAAGCCCTAGACACAGTGTTAAGGAAGCCCTAGCTGCAGTCCTAGAATACCCTAGATGCAGTCATCTGAATGAGGTATGTTCACACTAGGGTAGGCCGCATTTCATAAGGGAAATTCTAGGCCAGATTTGAGGACGGTTAGGGACTGTTGTGTGCCCCAACTAGTCCCAGAAATTACAGCAGTAATGAAGTGACAAACAATAGCATTTGTATGGTGTGTTGGCAGCAAAGGAAGATGGGACAGCAAGGTCACATGGTGCTGCAAAGGAAAATGGGACAGCAAGATATCTAGTGCAGCAATGTACATGGGACAGCAAGATATCTAGTGCAGCAATGTACA
Organism: Pinus tabuliformis; assembly: GCA_031772625.1. NCBI lineage: Eukaryota > Viridiplantae > Streptophyta > Pinopsida > Pinales > Pinaceae > Pinus > Pinus tabuliformis. The sequence continues at coordinate 925,649,677 of CM062817.1, read as the reverse complement.
TGGGACAGCAAGGTAATTAGTGCAGCGATGTACATGGGACAGCAAGGTAACTAGTACATAGTGCTGCAAAGATACATGGTGCTGCAAAGATGCATGGGACAGCAAGGTCACATGGTGGATAATATTGATGAAGCATTACGGTTGGCTACAGCAGTTGATGCAACATGTTAAGATACAGCCTATGGATGCAGCTACATATCTAGATGCAACGATTGGATGAAGCATGGTGTTAGAGACAACAATATAGTGCTGCATAATGATCGAATGCAGCCCGGTGATGGGAGCATGTGATGAAGTGCAACATAGTGATGATGGGTGCAACACAGTAAGGTGCAGCATGATGAGGAGGAGCAACACAATGATAGGTGCAGCAAGGCAATGTAGAATCAGTTGAAGCAGTGTGTCTTCCACTGAGTTCAGCTACCTCATGTATCATCTACTTAGAGATGATCTATGCTCTTATTTAGATAAGTCAAAATGTTGACTTCTGTTATATATGTACTATCTCTCTCTCTCTCTCTCTGCTGAACTACTAAAGAACATATAAGAAGAATTGATCAAGGGTTTCCCAACATTGGGGTTTGTCCCTGGCTAGCGCCACATCTTGTGTCCTCTTGTCTTGGCCTGTTTTTTGCGATCTATGTTTATGTTCTATCTGCAATTTACTTTAATGCCGATGTGATTGCTAATCTGGAAAGATATTGAGCTAACTATGAAAATTGAAATAAATTGCTCTAAGCATAGAACATACCTTAAATTAACACCTTAAATCGGATATTCAAAAGTTTGTGGCGGAATGTTTGGTTTGCCAACAAAATAAAGTTGAAACAATTAAGACCCTAGGTCTATTACAACCTTTATCCATTCCAAGCCAACATTGGGAGGAGGTTTCAATGGATTTTATCACAGGTTTACCCAAGTCCGAAGGAAAGAATGTTATCATGGTGGTAGTTGACAAACTTACCAAGTATGCACACTTTTGTGCATTATCTCATCCATTTAAAGCGAATACAGTTTCTACTGCATTTATGGAAACAATTCAAAAGCTACATGGAAACCCAAAGATTATTGTAAGCAACAGAGATCCCATTTTCACTGGAAAATTTTGGACAGAATTATTTTCTGGTCTTGGTACTCAGTTAGCTCATAGCTCATCTTATCATCCTCAATCTAATGGGAAAACTGAGATAGTAAACAAATGTTTGGAAGGATATCTTCATTACTTTGTATCTGATAAACAAACACAATGGGTCAAAGAGTTGCCTCTGGCTGAATGGTGGTATAACACTTCCTTCCATACTGCAGCAAAAATGACCCCATTTATGGCACTTTATAGATATAATCCACCGTCCATCACATCATATTTAAGAGAAAATTATAAGATTCAAGCAGTGGAAGATCACATCGAGCATCAACAACAAGTTCTCCAACTCTTAAAGGATAACCTCACTTTGGTGCAGAATAGAATGAGACAACAGGCAGATCAAAATCGCAGCGAAAGAAGTTTTGATGTAGGTGATTGGGTATTCCTTCGACTACAACCATATAAACAAATGTCCCTCAAGCAAGCTTAGAAGGATAATAAATTATCACCAAAGTATTATGGTCCGTATAAGGTGTTGCAAAAGATAGGTACTATGGCATACAAATTGGAGCTTCCTGCAGCTTCCCAAGTGCACCAAGTTTTCCATGTTTCATGCTTAAAAAAGGTTATAGGTGACAAACTCCCAGTTCAAACAATATTGCCAGAACTTGATGAGGAAGGAAAAATCATATTGGAACCTGAAGCAGTCACAGAAACAAGAACTCGACAGCTACGAAATCGATCAATTTCAAAGTATCTCATCAAGTGGAAGAACTTACCCGCTGAAGATTCCACATGGGAGGATGAGAATTTTATACAGAAGCATCCAGAATTACTCAAGCGTTGAGGACAACATTTTTTTGAAGGAGAGGGGCATGTTAGGTCCCTATAATACTAGTGATTCCCCTATTAATATTGTCATTGTATCCCTTATTGTTATTGTGGTGCCCCTATTGTCCCCATATTGTTATTATTGTGCCTCATAGAAGCCCACTATTGTTATTTTTGTGCCCTTATATTATTATTGTTATGTCGGCTTAGATTATATTGTGACCCCTTAGACTCCTATATATAGAAAGGAGGTTTTGTCATTTGTATCATCCAAGAATTGTTCATTTGTGCAATGTAAAGGAGGTTGCCCCCTCGAAGAGGCTGATTTCTAAGTCGTTGATCTATCTTTTCTATCTTTTTGTGAGTTGGTTTCATTACAATGACATTGGAGATTATTTCCACATTGAAAAGGAGAAATCGGAGATTGTTGGGCCCCAATTTGATTGTGCTCACATTTATGATACTCACAAAGAAGATGAGATTGAGATTGGTTTTTCTTTTATCCCGAGCATTACTTGCGATGATATCTCCATCGATACCCTTGGGAAGGAGAATTATTATTTTCCCTTGCATGAAGAAGGACAATCTTTGATGGAAGTGATTGACTCTCCTTTTAATGAAAGCCCAATCTTTGACTCTCCTTTTAATGAAATCCCAATCTTTGATGCTTATAATGAGGAAAGCAATGAGGCTCTTACCTACCCACCTTATGATTATGTATTCAAATCACTTGAGCCTTTAGATTGTGGGGAAGGAAAACCCGTTGAATATGACACTTCACCCTCCCCTTTGCCTTTCCCTCTTGTTCATCACCTTGAGTCTTCCTCAAGTAAGTCCCTCATCCCTTTTGGTATAACCTCGAGTGACCATGCCCCTTTTCCCCTTTCTGAATATGGTGTCAAGAAAGAACCCTTCATTGAATATACTTTATCCCCTTTGACCCATCCTCAGGATTATGATCACTCTGCGACCTCTCTCTACGATGTGACCATCACATTGAGCGACCTATTTGTTGCACTCCTTTCTCTCACCCTTCGTTCCCCTCTCATCACAACCGTGTGACATCTTCAAAGCATGATATTACAAACAATGATTGTGATGAGGAGTTCTTGAGAGTGATCATTCATTCCACCATTGTGTACCTAGAAGGAAAGCCCAGGACCTCTAGATTGACCTATTTTCTTTCTCCTAGGACTTCCCTTTACCTCGGATGGAGATCATATTTTCCCGCCTCCCACCTACTTCATCCGCCATGTGACTATGTCCACATTCGACTTGGGAGTTGTTGCATGAGTAATCATACTGACAGACATGTATATTGATGTGATGATATGTTGGTTGCACTGGCATTATGATTACACTTAGTATCAACCTTACTCTATGCATGTTAGAGTAGGATGCATTGCATGTTGATTTCCGCATTATAACTAACATCATATGATATTTGTCATGGTAAATAGATGCATATTTTCATATTTTATTTTCTGTTGATTTTATGGCCTAACATATAGCATGTGCAATCATGAGATGTCGTGAAAGCATGTTTCCCCGTGTTTTTCCATCTATCATGTGTGCAGGTGACAGGTCTACGATAACCAAGACATTGTTGGAGTTCTCATGACCTCTCGTTCGAGTAGCTTCGCCTACTTCTTCAAGAGATCACGTCCCAGTTGGAGCCAAATGTTACCCACCATTTTGTGGGTAATATCCCTAGGAGAAATTGTTTTTCTCCAAGATGGTTCTCAACCTGCAGCCACCAGTTAGTTAATTATGCCATTTCTCCGGCACCTGAGCCAGCCATGTGGTCCCTCGCCCATCTACCATGATCGTATATTTGAAGGTGGGCCTCCCAAACCTAAAGGTATGCCTTGTCATCTGGAAATTGAGTAGTGTAGCTTGTTTATCATGGACGCTTCTCAGCATGATTAATGGGGGGATTCGGCAGAAAGAATGGGCTAGGTTTGTGCTCTTGTCCCCCAGAGCCCTTTTAGGTATTAACCTTGGATTCTAGTTCCGTGGGATCTCTTTGACTGACCATTTGGCTCTAGGGATGGTATTTCATGGGAAACCCTGATTTTGGTTGTGTGGTCCCGCTCTCTTATCCAATTATATTACCCTCTTTCCATTCATTATTACCCTGTTCATCATTTCTCCCACCTGGGTCCACATTCCCCTACTGAGTCCACATAGGGTTAGCATGCCCCTTCCCCTTGCCGACACCTTGGGTCATGGCCTAGAATGAAGCCCAGAGGTTGATGCAGATAAAAAGAAATATAAAAGCATATATGGTCATATTCAACAAGAAAATGTACCACAAAATGCAAAAAATCGTCGGGACAAACACATTTAGCACGTGGGAAAAAGCCAATACATGAGCTCCACCCCATGATCATGGCCATCACCCTGGTTCCTATAGGTTCTATGAGCCTCCTTCATCATATAGGAACCCATGATTGTCCCAACCCGTGGTGGGCAATGAACCGCCCCACCTTAAAAGGGGGATATTCATTGTTATATTTTATACATCATGCTCTTACCCCTTTGAGCCTCGAGCAGTTAATCAAAGAAAATCATAAGGCGGCAAAAGGCATATAAAAAAGGGTGGAAAAATCAAGGTTGGGGCACCTCATGTACCACGATTTCTCCTTCCTACACATTATAAACCCAAGTGTGGGCTTCCCTCTTATTAGCTACCCTTGTACCCCAGCATGTGACCCAGGGCTACCCCTTCTCATCCCCTATTTCATTCACCTATTTGTCACATGCCACCACCTTTTGAAGGATGTACCTTGATTATATCATCCCCTTTTAGAAGTAGAAACCACCTAATACAATTATTGGTTCACCCCATTTGGAGTTTAGGAGACATTGGCACATCCCGAAGCCCATTATGGAAAGGCAAGCCATTATGAAGTCCCCACCTGTGGTCCATGATTGGTAAGCTCATTTACTCGATTTCTCTAATGACTTGTTGTACTGGAAAGCTAGGGGACGCATTGGATCTTATGCAGGATTGTTGATGGTCTCCATTTTGGGTTTAGTCTCCCTATACGGGGTCCTAATCCTCCAGAGGGATACATTGGCACATGTAGGGTGTCCATTGAGAGCCATGGGCCTCTACAGCAGCATACAACACTCCATGGATCCCCATAGCCATTCAGAGATTGCTCGTGATTCACTTATTGGACAAGGAAGATGCACCTGATCCATCATGCCCAGTTGGCCCCAGATTTGCACCATGCACTTAGCAGATGATCCAGGACTTACACGATGATGTAGCATCACCTACACCATCATCCTAGCCCTTGTGGGTGATCTACATGCATATTTGATTTGTTTGGAGACCCATGAGGACACTTGTGTGCTCCCACATGTCATTTGGAGCACCACAGGTTATTACAAGGGTCCACCGCCTTGTCCACTGCTTTTGAGGGTCCTACTCTTCATTGTGGCACCCATGGACCTCATTAGGCCTCTTAGAGGGCCCTACGACATGCATAGATTATTATTTGACCTCTTGTAAGGCTTACTTTTTCATTTATGAGCTAGTTTGGTGGGTTTGTCACCAAAAGTTGAATTATTAGAACATTATTTTATTTTTGGGGCTTATGTAGGCCAAGGAGGCTAATTCGAACTCCTAAGTTGTGTATAAATACAAGTGAGATGAGTTCATTTTTCATCATCACTTTGGATTGGATCTTTTCTCTCCCTTGAGATTTTTGCACTTTTTCTAGAGGATGAATTGAAGCTTCATGGATGAATTTTGATGTGTGGATATTGGTCTATCTTCTCTTGGAGCTTCTCTCTTGTCAATTATGAATGGTTGGATATATTCTATTACATGTAAGTACATCCTTTTAATGTTATTCTTCTTTTTCTTTGTCATATACATTGGACTGGGATTTTCATTGTTCTGGGGCTAATTGCTGCATGCATTTATTACTTAAAATTGTGACATTTTGTCTATATTGTAGAATCTCTCAATGTATTGGCCATGTAATATGAACGAAATCTCCTAAAGGTAATTCTATCAAAGAATTTGACCTTGATAAGCCATTCCATTTGTGCATCGAAGTATAAAAACTACAAGACTACTTCTCCTTAACCTAGAAGGCTAGCGAAGTGATCTTCAGGCCTCCTTGACTGGGAATCAAGAAATCCTACTCATATTCGTCATAGACTCCATTCTCCCAAAGATTAAGGCACTTATCTACCAAAAGGTGGTCACCAAAAATCACATTCCTTCACCTCCTTCCAGGTCTAGCCAAGTTGGGGTTCCTAGGGCATCAATTTCCTGACAAGCTAGCCCTCCAAAAAGTTTGATCTCCTGGGGTCTCCTGCGTTGGTCTTTCCTCAAGCTCTCATCCAATTTTGAAGCCATTCTGATAGTGGAGTTGGGAGAAAAGCCAAGCCCTAGCTCTGGGATCAAACTTTGCACTAACATCCCCAAGGCTAGTACCTCAAAGGGTCAAATCAACACCTTCAAGTGAAAATTCTTTCTTTGATCCTTTGCCCACCTCGTCTAAGGTAAGAACATCATTGGTTGTTATACTTATTCCCCTATCCTAGACCACGTCCACTTGGTCCCATGTGGTCCCACTCCGTTGAAAAGACAATTCTTTAAGAACCATCCAGGATACCAATTACAATAGGGATTTTAGGGATTGGGAAGTTCCTTCATAAGCCATATCCCTTAAACCTAACCGTTAAATCCTCTCTTCCTTTCCCTAGAAAAGAGTGTACCTTGCTTAGAAAGCAAGCAAGCCTTATCCTTCTAATTCTTCCATGAAAGGGATTATTAGGGTCACTCCACATCATTTCATTAACTTATCCTTCATCGATGACTCCATAATATACCGAGTCTCCTCCCATCGTTGAAAGTCCATAAATAGAAGGGAATCTTAGCTGAGGTGACAGTGGGCTAAGTCTCCATTTGTTTCCCTCGGCCTAGCATTTGCCCTTTAGAGATCCCCTTTAGGTCCCCTGCTAGTTTGAGCGGTAACAGGGAGTACCACCCAAGTTACACAAACATTTTAAGCTTCAGAGAATCGGGTTGCTAATATCTTTATTAGAGCACTTTCATGTACCACTTTTTCATTACGCAAAAGTCAGTTGAATGTGCATTGTATAAGAACTGCAAGAACATAACTTGAGGAGGTCAACATTGACAGCAGTGTTGCACTAATCGCGGATTTTTGAAACCGGTGATATTATCACACGATAAATACATGTATTTTTTTCCCCGGTGATTTTTTGAAATAATCATGATTTTTTCGTAAAAATCCCAAAAAATCGCAGAATAAAAAAAAAAAGGAAAAGAATAAATAAATAATTTTTCTTTTTTTTCATGAGGAGGAGGTGACACAACCTACCCAAGCTACCCCTGTCACCAGTAGAGGACGTGGTCTACCTCCTGTAGCTCCTAGTTCTTTAGCTTCTAGAGCACAGCAGAGTCCACTGCCAACTCCACCGACATCTACATCTAGAGGGGCAGAGGAAATCAATAGTATTAGACTTTAGTTATTTGGTTCATTTCATTGTATATGGCATTATGACTCATGATATGAGATACATTATTATATTTTTTGTTGATATTTTGAGGCTGACTTGGGACTCAGGAGTCAGGACTTACTATTCAGGGCATGATTCACTGTTATGTGTGATGTAACACTAAAAATGATATTACACATCTTATAAATTAGTTCTTTTATCATATTTATGTGTCAATGTATTTATTTTAAGTTGTAGATGCTTTAGATATTAAAAAATTTGAAAAAAGATGAATATTTTTGTATATTACGATTTTTTCACGATTTTTTCCAATTTTTTCCCCTCACATGCAACATTGATTGACAGTAATACAACTAGGTTCTAGGTTATAACTAATTAGCAATAGCTTTCATACAAATTACCATAAGTTGGAATGTTGGAAATGTTGTAGTCTAACTTATGAAAAAATTATTGTCTTAACTGTTGTACGGTTGTACTGATAGGTTAGGTAACTGTTGTGTCTATAGTGACACTGATCATAGTTATTATAGGAGCAGTTTATTTATTAGATATTTCTATTTTTTTTCACCAGAATTTGGTGATATAATTATTCGCCAGATCATGAATTTTAGTTGTTTAAAATTTGTTTTTGAACATACAAATGTATTCACTGTCCTGAAAAATCCTGAGGTACTGGATTTCTGCAAATTCTATAGCTAAAGCTTAAAATTCCAAGAAATCCTGTCTAGAATTTAGACAAAATTGACCCAAGAAGTTAAATGAGTTTAAATTATCCAAGTTGCACTTGCTCCACTTCCTTTTATTATGATCTCGTTTCTGAGAGTATTTATTCACCAAATTCTCATAACAAAATTAAGGCATATATTGGCGATCAGGCCACGTTCATCTACAACCTATGGTTCTTCAAATGGGAGGAAATAATAATATAACTTCTAGTACTCGTATTCCAAATGGGGGACTCTCATAACCCACAACATCACAGAAAAAATCCTGCAAAAAAATAAAGGGGCAAACTCTCCAGAAAGAGTGAATTTGCATAATACCCAACGATTCCAGTTTTCTTAGATGACTCATACTTGCATCCAGAATGTATTCCATAAAGTCAATATTACAGTAAAGCCATTTGTGAGGGAAAGAACTACTCGAATATTTTTAATAAGAGGCAGTTTCAAATACTCATTTCAGGGCAAGCATATGGCACCAAACTATTCAAAGGATATTTTCATTCACAATACCTGAGCATGCACTATCATACGCTGTGACTAGTATGATCTGAAATTATTTCTGTTTGAATTATATTTTTGCATGAACAATGCCATGCAATATCTTCTAATAATACGATTTTCCGTCCATGTTCTTGAATGGGAATCACTTGCGCAGTATATCGAATCGCAGTCTGTCTGGGAAGTAAATAAAATTTAATCTCTCCCCCACTCTCATGGTCACAATCCTGCCTATCCTTTGTCTTGTTAAGAGGTATTTCCCACTTTCTCTTTCGTTACCACAACTTAACCCTCGTTACAGGTACTTGTCCATCCGATTAGATATTCACCTTCTTTACTAATCTGAACCCACTCCAGGTGGGTCATGTGAATTCCTAGTCCCTTATAGATCAAACTTTCTCTTCTTTCAGTTAACAGTTCTTTTTCAGGTTGGAATTCGACACAAAAATAGACTCGTGAAGAAAAAAATCTGATAGATATTTCTAAGATTAACATATGCCCGCCTGACATGTCGATACCCAGCAGCATTTGGAGGAATTTTTATCCCACCGGAGGAAAAAATGCAACACTTTCCAGTTCCACACTTGTAACTAAAGCTATATCAAATTCAGTCACAGTCATGGTGAACTCTATACAAATTCAACCCGGTAAACATCCAATTGTCACTAGTGGCATCCAGAGGTGCTTTCTACAGCTCATAGTGAGGGAGAGGTGTAATCCTTGCTTTGCTTAATTTTGACTTCACATGTGGTATTTAAAAAAAAAATTAATAACAAAAAAATTATTTAAATATGCGTATAAAGCAGTTGCAAATAAAAAAGTTTTTGCGATATATATCTATAAAAAAATGAGGGTCAATCTATTTCAACTCTAGATCTATTGTGCATTCAACTCTAGATCTATTGTGCATGGAGAGGGAGAGGGAGAGGGTTCAATTCTGGTGAAATTTTTTTAGATTAAAAAAAAAAAATCATTTCCAGAATTTTAATCTCTCAATGCATAATAAATCCAAAATTAAAATAAATTTATAAATCATGAATACTATAAATACTAATAGTACCCCGGATGCGGGTGCAATTACTGCCTGTTAATTACAGTGCATGCAATCGCAGCAGCTGTCCAAACACTTGGACGGATCCGGCAGTCCACACAATTCGTTATCAGCTGATATGAAAGGAGAAGATTGTGGAATTAAGGCTCTGGTTACAGCATTTAATGTTCATTCGGTTCGAGATCCTCAGCCAAGTGATTTAACCATGGCGTGCTCTCTGGTGTTTGCAGCTGACATTTGCAATCCTGTCTTCCTCTGCTCGTTATGCTTTCCGCACCCATGCTCTGTTCAGGGTGTATGGAAGCCCCTCTGGTTTCGTAACTTGGTTTATTCCGCCTGTACCTGGTTTATTCCACCTGTGTCTGGTCTCTTAACTTGGTTTATTCCGCCTGTGTCTGGTCGCCTTCCCTCCAGTTCCGGTCATCCTATTTACCTAAGCTGCCTGCGCACCCTGCAATGGCTCGACGTCGCGGCGTCCCCCGGCGTGGAAGCAATTCTGGTACTCGTGGCGTTTCTCGGCGTCGTGGTGGCTCTGCCCCTCAGAGCATCACTCCTTTAGCCTCTGCCTCTCCATCCTCTCCGCCTTCTGATCATTCTCGGCCCTCTCTGAATAGTTCCTTTCAAACTACCCGGTTCAGGTTCAGAAGTAGGCTCAATAAGCCTTTAATCTCAGCCACTATCACTGTAATTTTCTCGGAGGAGGAAGATGAGCTTACGAGCTCGGATGACACCTCCAGGGCTCAGTCTCAGTCTCAGGATACGAGCGAATTTCAGGGTGACATGGCTGGAGTAGTCCTCAATGACAATTCCAAGCAGAATGAGGATGGCCTTCAGGAAGCCCCTCAACCCCAGTCAGCTTCTCCACAAGAGCAAATTCTTGCTTGTGAACCAGTGCGCTTTTCTGGAAGCGTTCTGAATCTTGTTATTCCCCCAGAAGGCAGTATGATGGGAGCTGAAGACAATGAAATGGTGACCTGGATTGGCTCCCCCAACCAGGCAAACGTGGACGCGACAGGCTCTCCTCCGCAGGATTAAAGACTTCTGGCTTAAAATGCCATGACAGCAGTCCCTCTTCTGATTTTTGGTACTCAAGTTATGTTTCCATGGTCCTTTCTGTGCATGTCTCAGGCTTCTTTTTGATATCAGCATGAATTGTTACAGTCTTCAGGTCAAAAGTCTGGTTTTGGATCTTTTTGTAATAGCAGCTTTAAAGGATAGTATTTCTGTAAGTGATCAGCTACCTCTGAAGCATAGATCAACTATAGGACAGTCTAGTTTTTTGTCTCTCAAGCTCACTTCAATTCTTGCTTCAAAAACTCTCAATTATGTAAAAGGACTGAAGTTTGCTATATGCATAAGTCTCTTTGGTGATGGGCAGGCTATGGCCCCCTCAGAGGTTTAATCCTCTCTGTAAATATTTTTATCTTTTTTAATAGAATAGTCTTTATCCAGAAAAAAAAAAAAAATACTAATAGTAAATTAAATTTAACCACTAGTAACCTAAGATAAAAATTACATGTTTTGATCTTGCAGATGACTTGAGCAACAGATGAAGTATATCATGAACTTGGCTTTGGTATTCCATGCGGTGTTCCACACATCTGCAAAACTCGTTTTGATATTTTCTGCCTACGGCAGAACTACAGAATACCGCCACAAATAATCGCCTCTTTCTTCGGATCAGCCATCTCAAATCTCATTATCATGATCTGTCTCCAATGCAAACTGGAGGGTAATGGATGTGGACGAGAACAGTTAGACTTCCCAATAAAGGGAATTTTGTCAAGCGTATGACTAGGATAACAATAAGTGTTATTTTAGGATCTTGAAAAATATGTTCAGTAAACAATTAAGCAGCATTCCTAGAGATATTGTAGATCACCTAATTGTCCAATGTACCGGTTGAACCACGTCGGAGAGTTGGGGATAGAATGGTGCATTTACATTCATAGTTTCTTCCAGTAATTTCCAGAAGGAAATATCTTGCCTAGGTTGAATGTTAACAGAAACTTTGAACTAATGAAGGAAGAAAATATCTCCTTTATTTAGTAGTCATTTTACTTTATGAGTTTTTTTTTTAATTTTAAGGGTCACTGTATTAAATTGGTGTATAAAATTTTGTTACACAGAAGACTCATTTCTGTATAGTGATTTGATTATCAGTCTTCTGTATAGTGATTTGAAAATCAAAGTTTATGAAAGTATATATTCAACCTCTCTAGATTTAAAGAAGACTCATTTTTGTATAGTGATTTGATTATCAGTCTTCTGTATAGTGATTTGATTATCAAAGTTTATGAAAGTATATATTCAACCTCTCGAGATTTAAACTTATAACTTTTAGTTTACTACGAAACTCATATTCTTATTAAACCTATGAAACTCATATTCTTAACCCTTAAACCTATCAAACTGTATATCATATAAATGATGAAAAACTCTGGGAGAACAAAACTGAGCATTAAGCCATCAAATTCTAAGTGTTCCAAAAGTATACCCTGTATGAAGTAGTCAATAAACCAGAGAACATAAATATGAATTTAAAGCTGATAACATGCACATATGCGCAAACAATCATAGAATTAAACAAGATTGAATTTGCAGTATTACCAGGCATTGCAATATCTCCAAATCTCTGAACCAGCCAAAATTGCCAAATACATTTATAGCAATCTTGCAAAAAATGTTACTATAATTGCCGATTTTGTCCAACAGTGTGTTTGATTCTGGAAGTTGCCATTAAACCTACCTCAGTGGTTGTCATTTCAGGATTAAGAGAGAGTCAAATATTGCTTGGTCTTTTAAAAGCACAATCAGTATACTATGCCACTTGACTCTTCATTGAATACGCAGCCAAAATTCAGATGTATAAGATAACATCCAAGTATCCACAGTTCGCAATCTGCCGTCTTGTCAGAAGCTCCCCCATTCTTTGTTGCCATCTTTGTCATCAAACCCTATCATGAAAACCAAATGTCTTTGAAAACTGTGTATACCCTACCACAGGCAAAGCAACTAAACTGCATAGTGCATTTCTATCTAATCCGAGCATCAGCACATGTTACGGTAAGATAATTATAAGTGATCACCTAGCCGGATGTTTTTGTTTTACGGTCTAGGTTTTCTGCAGATAAATCCATTGCACTGGCTGCTGGGTCTAGCTCCCAACAACCTTTGGGCAAATTTTGACCCTCGTTTCCCAGAAGTCTTCTAGCAGGAACCTGATGCGAGAATCTAAGAAACTCTGTCCTTAACACCCATCGAACAGCCTTAGATCCCATCTGTATTCTGTGATACACAGTCTTGAAACCATCAAGCTTAACAAGAGGGATGACACTCCCTCCCATCGTTTCAGTAAAATCTGTAATAACCTCTACATTCTCATACTGGCGGATAACTTCCTTGGGAATAGACTCATCCCAATTACACTGCCAATTTCTATAAAGAGCCCAAACCGAGCCTTTCCGAGGGAAGATTTTAAGAAGCCCCGCCACGGCTTTCTCCCCTTTCATTAAGTGAGAAAACACATTGAGAAACTCAGTGGTGGTCTTTCTCCCCACCCTAAAGTCCCCACAGGACCTCCAAATTCCAGTGCTTGCCCACCTGATTAAATTTTCATCGCCATTGTCTTTTCCCTCCAACCAGCTCATCTGCACCTTGAAGGGATGCAAGGAGATTATCTTATTTATAAGAGCATAATAACGTGGCATTCCATCATAATCATCATATATGGCCCAAATCTGGTTTTCCTCAAAACACTCCTCTATTCTATCCTTGTCAAAGTCATAAAATTCAGAATCTTGTACATTGATCGAACCAGGATCAACAATTTTGACAGAAGGATCTTCCAGAACAGGGCTTGAGACAGAGTTCTTTTTCATTCTGGACCCGTTTTTAATCTTTTTGGGGCCCCTTTTAGCCTTCTTAGACTGGTTTATTGCTTGTCTATCTTTACTCTCCTGTGGTTTGTTATCCTCTTGTAGATTCATCTCATTCTCTATCATCACACTATTATTGTGTCTGCTCCTCTTTCTGGTTCTTCTGTTTAATTCATTCAGAGACATTGTAGCAATCTCCTCAGCCTGAAAGAGACTCATACAGACTTCGCATCGGATTTGATGCCTCTCCTGGGAGCATTGACACTTTTGCATAGCTTTGCAAGATGAACATTCAGTCCAAAAAGTAGAATTCACATGTCCAGACTTCACAGAAGCCTTGTTCAAAGGTGTGGCAGTGTCATCTCCATTGAAAGAATCTACATTTGGTTTCCCTGGAAAAGTCATGTTGGTGTGCATGAAACTCTGAACTTGGGCAGAATCCTTTACAGAAGCCACGGGGGTGGCAGTGGAACTTCCTTGCCTATTGCAGAAATCCACATTTTGAGTTTTCAAAGAATCCACATCCATATGGACATCTATAGTACTCTTGTGTGCCTTGGAAGAAGTTGCAATTGGGTCAGGATGCCCAGGCTCAGAATCCTCTTCTTCTTTTTGAAGCAGGCATCTTCTCACACAATCGTATTTTCTTTTTTTGAATTTATCAGACAAAACAGCCCATGCTTCCCTAATAAGTTTAAATGCTCCCTCTGCTTCTAAAGACTTGTTTTTATCAGGATGCAAAGCTAAAGCTAACTTTCTATACTGTTTCTTTATTAATGCAGGATCGGAGAATACATTTACCTGTAATATGGCATACCAATCTATCAGTCCCGAATCGAGTCGGTCCTCGGCTGCCAGATGAACTTGCATGGCTGTTATTAATTGTGATATCCCCTCCAGCTCAGGGTACAGATCGTACGCCTTCTGGGCATACCAGTAACTTCCTTTGAGGTCATGGGCTCTGAACTTCTCCTCTGCAATTTCCTTGGCATTGCAGGCTTCTTCTCTCTTGCACTCCATTAATGTTCAATGCAGAGCGGAATGAAAGTATTCAGAGTCTAACAGATAAGAATGCCAGAGCCAATGGCAGCATGCAAAATTAAAGAAGATGGGTTTACATTCTTGAAGCAATTTCATATAGTTTTCTTTACCGCTTCACAAGAACGTGGTAGGGAGGTGGGCCATGTCATCTCATAGGGAGGTGGGCTATGTCATCGCATATATTGGCATTTGAGAGTGTACAACAATGTTCAGTTATACTGAGCAAATAAAAGAATTCGTACCACCCAACCCAATAACATCTTATTTTGGTTGTACGTTCCACTTATGGGTGTGATGTTTAGTTGAAAAATAATTTGAATCGTAGAATTGTTTGCCTAATTTGCCATTTTCATCCCATCTTTTATGCTTAGCAGGCCATTGGACTTTCCTCTCTCCTCTCTGATTTCGTCCTACTATTTTTTGGTATGGGTTAGTATATATAATGTTGTAAGATTCTAATGGGCCATTTTTTTTTTTATAGTATTTTTACATTTTTGGTTGATTTTATTAGAAATTGAGAAAATCATCATTTTATGTTGTTAAGGGTTGTTAAGTGTATAAAGGCCAAGTTTTCTAGGGTGTTAAATTCATTATTGCATTCAAAACTGCAATTTAAATGACTCAACATTCTGATCTCATTAAGAAATGTATCACCAAATATCGGAGAAAAAAACTAAAAATATGTCTCATTAAACTACACTCATATTAATAGTTGGTAGCTAGATGGTGAACATTGTGTATGTCAATCTATGGTAGCTACCAATAGACATGTTCGCAATATGTGTTTTCAACAAATCTCATAGAAAATTATTAAAATTTTTAGCAATCTTTTAGATGTAATTATGAAATGGGATTTTATTCTTTAGATTTTGGAATGCCAAATTCAAAACCCAATAGAAGATGAAGGACTCTACTTGTGTATCTCTCATTTGGCTCAATATTGGAGACTTCATTAACTTCGTATGTTAAACATATTCAAAGTCTAATTTGCTTCCATGAGGCATGATATAGAAGCCCACACATCCACCAAACTCTAGACATACCTTTTACATTCAAGTAGGGATTTCTAATCTCTTATTTGTTTTATTTTCTTTTCTTCATTTCTTCATCAAGGATATATTGTCTTTGATTCTCGATGTAACCTTAGTATTTCACACTCCAAGGTATTATTGTTTGTCTTTCTTCACTAATTTCATTTTTTTTCTAATCTGAGTCTATTAGGGTTTTTGTTACAAAGTCATCTCATGAGCAATTACCTCCTTACCATTGACCCTGACTTCTACTCTAAGTTGACTAGGAAGCACAATGTTCATTGTCATTTTCAAAGTTTCTTCTTTTACTTATAGAGGAAGAAGTCACACTCTTCCTTTTGCTTCCTCAAGACAGTGTTTAATGTTGGTAATAGTGATGGTATTTTCTTCGACAATATGGTCAACCCCTTTCTCTATAGGAATTTTTGGAATAAATTTGGTACTAAATAGAAGATATTGTCGTGTGCACCAATAATGTAAATATTCTCTCTATGTTGTCCAATGAGGTTCTTTCTTCAATTGTTTTATCTTCTCAAATTTCTCTAAGACATTATTGAACCACTCATCTACGCTTTTTCTAGCAACATTTATCAATTTCAACCACAATTTATTATCATCTTATATATTTAAGTGATGTTCTTCCCCAACAATTATTTATCTCACTAGTAAGCAGTCTCCTCTTCGGCTCCCGCTCTGCAACCTGCGAGATCCACTTTTCGCGCGTTCTGAACCTGCACGCGCGCCCGCTCTCTGTGACTCCCGATCCCTGTGGACGTGTCCGTCGGGAGCTTTGATTCAAAGCTGTAGTCGGGCTGGCTGGAGCTGCTGCCCTCCATGGAGGAGTTGACTCCTCCTCAGGGGTCTTCCTCCCCTCCTCTGTCTTTCACCGCTGAGGCCTTCAGAACTTTGTTGGCCTCTCTACCAAAGAAGAAATCAGTGGAAGCTGCAAAGTTTGTGAAAAGACTCGAAGATATCCCCGAGATTGCCTTTCCGCCTGAACGTCCGATTCAAGTAGCCTTGTCCCTGGCAGATCGTGCCCTGGTCGGTCAGTTCATAGGACTATGGCCCTCTCCGAAATCAACTGAGAACTGGGTTGCAAGGAATTGGGCTCCGCTGATAAAAAACAAGGTAACCTCTTACTTCCTCAGAAGAGGATATTTTTTATTTGAATTCTCTACAAAATAAGACAAAGATCTCATTTTCAGGAATGGCCCCTACTTCATGGGCCCCCAAGGCCTGTATTTAAACAAATGGATGCCAGACTTCAATCCGGTGGTGGATCTGCCTACAGCGGTTCCGATATGGGTAAGACTCCCCAATCGACCCGTCCACTGCTGGAACTGGGACTCTCTGAGGCATATAGGAAACTCTCTCGGGAAATTCATTGTTAAGGCCAACAGCAAAGATCAGTATGCTTGTGCTAGGATTTGTGTGGAGGTAGATCTGGAGGTTGGACTACCAGAAGTCGTCAAAATAGTTGTAGGTCCTTGGATCCATGTTCAGAAGCTGGACTATGAACAGCTACCATTTAAATGTCGGAAGTGTCATGTCTACGGACACTTTGCCAGAGACTGCCCGTCCAAGGGGGTGGAAGAAAAAGGGAAAGAAGATGGGTGGAATCAAGCAAAGCGTCCCAAAACTTCACACAAGAAGAATGTAAATGCAAATTCGAAAGCTCCCCAAGTAGGCCCAGTTCAGAAGCCATCCATGGAACGCAAAGGAAATAAATTTGAGATACTTGGATCTGAAATAGTGATCACGTAGGAGACAGAAAGCCCTAAGGAGGCCCCTTCATCCAAAGCCTCCCCCTCCAAAAGCATACCAGAGAGATCCAAGGAGAGGTTATCAGAGGAAGAAGAGGAAACCCAAGAGTCCGAGGAATCGAAGGAAGAAGGGGAAATAGGTGAATCTCAGTCTTCCCCCAGAAGATCTACAAGAGGACGCATGTTAGCAAAGGAAAAAAGAGAACAGGAAACCTATAAGGACAAGCGTCAGGGCAGCCAGCCAACTCTAGAGAAACTCCTAGCAAAAACCCCAAAGATGAAGAAGATCCAAACCCAGAGCTCCAAGGGAGCTCACCACAACAAAAGTAAATAATGAAAATAGTCTCCTGGAACTGTAGGGGAATGGGCACCAAAGCCAAGGAAGAAGCAATGAACAGTTTAATAAGATTGGAAGCCCCGGACATCCTTCTCATCCAGGAGACTAAATTGGAGGATTCAACCTTCCTCCAGGCAAGCAAAAATTTTTGGAAGAAAGAAGGAGCGCATGCAACCTCCGCCCGTGGAGCTTTGGGAGGACTTGGGTCACTCTGGAATCCCAATAAGTTCTCATTAATCTCTGAGTCCTTGAACACCCATTGGATTTTTTTAAAAATGCAGCACTTAGAATCTAAGGAAATTATTTTCCTGTTCAATGTTTATGCTCCTAACAATGCAGGTGAGAAAAAACTATGTTGGGACTCTATCAAAAACTTTGCAGATCTAGAAAACTTGGAGAACACAATCATAGCTAGAGACCTCAACCTCACCCTCCTCTCGTCAGAAAAAAGAAGAGGCAGCATCATCAAGGATCCGGCAAGAGAATTAGTGGAAGACCTCATGCAAGATTGGGATTTAATAGACATTAAGTGAACCACGGGTAACTTCACTTGGTCAAATAAGAGAGTTGGCCCGGGATACATAGCGGCAAGACTAGACAAATTTTTGGTACAAAGTTCCTTCCTTCTTCTTGGATTAGAAGCTAGAATGCGAATTCTCCAAAGTAGCGTTCAGACCACAAGCCCATCAACCTTGAGCTGTTGATCCCCAAGGATTTGGGGCTTATACCTTTCAGATTCAGATCCCTTTGGATCAAAGAGAAATACTTTATGGAAAAGATCAGAGACTGTTGGAAAGAGCCAGTCAAGGGATCTGCTTTTTTTGTGTGGGAGGAAAAGCTAAGAAGAGTTAAAGGCATGCTGAAAAATTGGGCTAAGACCCTGCCCAATCCTGCTGTTGAAAGGAAAAAAATACAAAGTTCTTTAGAAAGACAGCATCTCCATCTTGAAGCAGCTGATATCACTAAAGATGAGTTGGAAAAGGAGGCCAAACTTCAACAAAGCTTCCACAAGGCCTATTTGGCAGAAGAAGCATACTGGAGGCTCAAGTCCAGGAGCCTCTGGCTCAAATTTGGAGATAGAAACTCCTCCTTTTTCCATAAACAAGCCCAAGCCAGGAAAGGTTGCAACTCCATCACTGAAATAAAAGAAGACAATTGTGTTTTGAAGGATATTACCAACATAAAAAAGGCAGCCTCATAGCACTTTGAGTAGCTGTATAAAGAAGTTTCAGGACCTGATCTAAACGCTGCCCTATTGGACATTGTCCCTAACATGATCACCTCCAAAATGAACCAGGTACTTGAAGGCAAAATCACACAAAAGGAAGTCAAGGAGGCTCTCTTCGCAATGGACCCCAATAAAGCTCCGGGACCGGACAGTTTCACGCCCAGATTCCTCCACACTTGTTGGCAGATTGTAGAGAAGGAGTTCTACAAAATGATATGGAAATCCCAAGACTGTCAGAAGATTGGAGGTTGTACAAATTCAGCCTTTCTTGTCCTCATTCCCAAAGAGAAAGGAGCAAATTCTTTTAGTAGATTTCGCCCAATTTCCTTATGCAATATTGGGTACAAAGTCATAACCAAAGTGATAGCTAACAGGTTGAAAAGAATTGTTCCTAAAATCATCCCGGACAATCAAGGTGGATTTGTCCATGGCAGGCAACTGGTGGACAATTTTGTGCTAGTTCAAGAGGCGATTCACTCCAGCCTGCACCGAAAGGAAAAAGGTATGGTTATTAAATTAGATCTTGCAAATTCTTTTGACCGTGTTAGACATAGTTTTTTGTTTGAGGTGCTGCCAAAAATGGGGTTCGGTCAAAACTTCATCAAGTGGATTAGAGCCTGTATCTCGAAACCTTGGATTGCTCCCTTGGTGAACGGAAGGGCAGCTGACTTCTTGTTGAAGCCCCGAAAATTGGGTCTACAACAAGGGGGATACCCGCCGGGTTCGGACCTTGGTTGGCAGCTCCTTTTCCGTTTGGTATAGCGGGTCCGACTAGGGATATGGGACCAATTTCCCAATTTGTGTGTGTGTGAGAAAGATCTAATATTTCCTGTTTCTAACAGTTTCTAAATGGAATACTTCTAATCTAATTCTAATCTAATAATAAGGAAATTATTATTCTAATGACAGAAATATGTAAATCTACACTAACCCGGGGTGTGATCTTTCTTCTATGCGAGCTAAAATGATTTCAAACAACAACTAGTAATAAAGATAATTAAGTTGTTATGAGAAAAGAATTCAGTATAGATGAACCACTTCATATAAAAAGTTAGACGAAATAATTGTGCAAAACATATTGCATAATGAGCTACTCACACACTAAGCATAAATAAATAGCTATCACCGTACAAAAGTGTCAAATGATAACTCAGGCATTCATACATTAATATATAAATAACTGAACTAGAAATCACTCTAACACAAAGCAGAAATAGTTAAGAGATAGAAATACCATTTATAACTAGTCCTACTCATGAGCTTCAAGTGATCACGATTTATCTCTCCTTGATCAAATATCCACTAAGAGTACAAAAGTGCAACATCAGTAGCAGATATCAAATGCAAACATTAATAAATCTCGTTCCATTCATTCATCAAAACCTCCTCATAGGGTACAAAAGTGCATGTTCTGGGGATAAGTTTTTGATAAATTTCAGGACCCTTCTCTAAATGCATGAGAAGGGTTTAAATACTACTAACCTAATTCTAAAAATAAATTATTACAAAAATGTAGGATGCGGTTTAAATGACCGTCCTCTTTTCAGGAAAATAAAACAAAATTAAATCTAATATTAAACTACTTCTGCATTTGGTCCTTGAAATCGCACGCATACAACATCTGTTTGAGCAGAGTCGGCTGGCTGACTTCCGCTTTTAGCTGAGCTAAGAAAACAGAATCGATGAGAGTTGGCGCCATCTTTTCGGCTGAATTGATGAAACACTTAATAGTCATCCATTGGCTATGTGGCTTTACCAAGTAAGCCCAATAATAATTCCAGTTCAACTTGGTTAACCCTTGAATTGCTTTTGCCTTTTCTTGAGCTCTCTGTTTCCAATCTGCGTGAAATTTTACTTTCTTGCGATTTTCGGGACTTGCAAGTGACTGGGCAACTAGAAGCTTTCCTTTTTTAGAAATTTTCTCAGCGATCGCGCATCGGAAACTGCCTCTGTTTCTCGATCCGGGTTTCCTTTATGCGTTTTTCGCCTTTTGCGCTTTTTCCTTCCAACAGATATAAAGTTCAAAATTTGTAAAACTAATACTTCTATGAACTCTTGACCTTGAGTCTTAAACTGTTTGTTTCTGATTTCTGCGTTGTCTAGTATCCATTTGACCATGTCCGTGTATGGGAGGATTTTTGGCCTTGCTGCTATCCAGTGTAAGAATGAGCAGGCTAGCTCTGAAAGGGACGCTTCAGAAGAACCATTTGAGCCCGCGGTAGCAACTACTTCCATTACTCTGGGATTCTCCTCTTCGAGCAGATTATACATGCCTTCCCACGTAGCTATTCCCGCGTCTCTGTTACAGGTCGTGTCTATATATAAGGGCGCCATTTCCTTTTCTTATGAGCTCGGAGTTTTGCCTTTCTTTCCCATTTCAACCTGCGTAATACTTTGTATCGGCCTCTGTTCTCCGTTCCTGCAATTCACAAGTGAAGATGAATGACAAGGAAGGGTGATGGGAAAAGTTTTAAATGCCGCAGACATATCAAGCATACCACCTTACGTGAAATGATTCTTTTGATAAGCACGCATCCACAATCCATTATAACTGGCAACTACCTCATTTATTAGCATTAGAGTGCATAACCAGGTGTCAGCTTAGGGAAAATACTTTTCTTGAATAACGCGCACGAAAGATCTGCGATGAAGTGATTTTGCGATTTGCTTCGCAACATCGCAGATCGCAATATCGCAATATCGCAAAATCAATCGCTCATAACATCGCATTATAGTATTATCGTCGCATCGCGAAATCGCAATATCGCAATATCGCAGAAATGTTATGTATGACAACCTTTGCTAACCTATTTTCTGCAATATGCGATCTTGCGATAGACGTCATCGCATATCGGCAAATTGAAGTGTTTCAATGAGAGTTGTGCTGAATGCGATGCGATATTTGTTTTTTATCACATATCGCGATCTCACAAATGTTGGAATTGTGCTTGTAAGGTGGCATCTCGCTATCTTATGCGATGCGATATTTCCTAAGGAAAGATTTTATCTTACCTTATCATAAAACTTAGCTTTTTTGGATTTTCCAAGAGGGTTTCCTAAGCTTATGATGGTAATTTTATTTAAAAAGGAAATTTAAACACTATTTTAATTTTTTAGATTTTTAACTAAGGGTCCCCTCTTATTTAGTATTAGGAATAACACTCAATAAAAAGGGGGGTTGTTGCTGGCCACAACAATTGGCGATTCACTTGTAGGAACCAGTTATCTCTGCTGCTTTTTGAATTTTCAAAACTTCCAAAACAGAAAATTTCCCGGAAAGTTAAACTTTATTATAGAAAGATAAAGTACATTATATTCTAACCTGTCAATGACATTTTGTTTCAACTATTTTCAACTTTGATTATTTGTTGCCTCAAGCTAGTCCTTGTATTTACATCAGTCATTACTTGGTTTGTAAAGATAAAACAAAGTCTTCTCTGTAAACCAGTTTTAAATATGCTCATTTGTCGTAGGTAGAGCCTCTGCTGCCAGCAGGCGTTTATAGCCTCGACAGGGTTACCTGTTACCCAGCAATGATCCTATATCCTACTTAAAGAAACCCACAATTCTCAAAGAAGGATCCATATCCACACTTTCTACTTCCATTTTCTTTTTATTCTTGAAGAGAAATGTCTTGGTTTGATGGCCAATTTATGACACAATCATTCATTGATTTATAACTTTGCTGAACAAGTTGGCTCATGATGAGACCCCTTGCCTTTTAATTGCAACAATCTTAAGTCTTTGCCCTGTTGTGGTATGCAGTATTGGCAAAGTCAACAAGTTATAATATCTGTGATTATGATAAGCCGGCTCGTGATAAAACCTCTCACTCTTTAAGATAAAGTGTATCCTTGGATTGTTCCTCTGAAAGTTGTGATTTCCTTAGTAGGGAGGAAGACATTGTTTCCTTAAGATAGCTCTGGACGACAATAGTAGAGTTTTTGGAAATAGTTGTTCTATAGAGAATCTTTATTTTGTTATTGATACTTTTCATTGCACTGATATAAAACAATTTCTCACCAAAGGTTGTTTTCATCAAATTTTATGAAGTTGAAACTAGTATCATATCTAGGCTAGAGTCTTTAACTGTATCTTTCAATAATAAAGATCAATTTTCCAAAAGATTTTCTATTTATACAAGTGAAAGATCAAAATTTGAAAGAGAATTGGTGTCTTTTTCATAAATGCCTATCGTAACCATTCACAACTGGTTTTATTATGAAAAGAAAAACAACTATTCTACAAAAATAGAAGACTGATCTTCTATGGAAAATATTTCTTGAGAATTTGACCATTAACAGGTAAAGAATCCCTCTTCCCTGCTAAATCTTGTAACATGAAGGTCGATGGACCTATAATTTCTACAATTTGAAAAGGACCAAGCCACATTCTTTGAAATTTTGTATGTTTTCCCTTTTCTTCATGAGCCTTGTCCCATTTTAAAACTAAATCTCCTATCTGAAAATCTTTTCTGGATACCATATTGGAATCAAAAGAGGCTTTCACCAATGCTTGATGATGAGCGTGAGTAATCTTAGCCCTTTCTTGTTGTTCTTCTAATTTAATTAATTCCAGCTGCCTAAGTTGTAAAGAAGAAGTTGGTACTTCATCAATGTACTGAACTAAGGCTAAAGAGGGAATTGCCAGATGCGTTGGAAGAACCACTTCTTTCCCATAAACTAAATTAAAGGGAGAAGTGCCGATAGAGGCTTTCTGCGTTATTCGGTCTGCCCATAAAGCATATATTAAAGAATTATGCCAATTTTTATGATTTTGGTCAATGGTTCGCTTGATGATTCTAATTAAGTTCTTATTTGTGGATTCAGCTAACCCATTCCCTTGTGGATAATAATTGGCCGAGTATAAAAGTTTGAAACCTCTTTTGAGTGCAAATTCAGTCATTGCATTACCAAAAAAGTATGATGCATTATCAAACATTAAAGCGGAAGGCAATCCAAACCTGGTGATTATGAACTGATCTATGAATTCAATGATATTTTCAGCATTAGCCGTCTTGAGTGGGACTGCTTCTACCCATTTAGTAAAGTAATATGTCGCTATGAGGATGTATCTATGATGTTTAGAAGAGTGAGGAACGATCTCACCTATTATGTCCAATCCCCACTGATCGAAAGGTTGTTCGATGGTAACTCGTTGTAGTGGCAAGGATGGTTTCTTTTGTCTTCCGGCAGTAGTTTGACAGACTTGGCATTTTCTTACGTAGTTATGTGCGTCTTTGAATAATGTGGGCCAGTAGTAGCCTGCGCGTAAGATCTTATGAGCAGTTGCATCTCCAGCATAATGTCCGCCTGATGGCCCATCATGGATTTCCTGCAAAACTTTTTCAGCTTCAACTTTCTCAAGACATCTAAGTAGAACGGAATCATAATTTACTCTGAAAATAACGTCATTTACAAGTTGATATTGTTTGGCTTTTATCCTCAGGGCTCTTTTCTTGGTGTGATCAAGGTTTGGAGGAGCATATCCATTCTTTAAATAATAAATAATATCAGCATATAATGACTCAGCATCGTTTAGGCTTACCTCATATACTTGTACGTCTTCAGATGGATTTTCGGGCATTAGCGATGCTCCTGCCAGCAATTTGCAAAAGCCTTGACCTTTTACAATGTTTGCTGGTTTTATTTCTACGTCATATTCTTGTAAGGCAGTAACCCAATTTGCCCTTTTCTCACCCACATCCTTTTGTACTAAAAGACTTCTTACCACTGGAAACGGTACTATGATCTTAGTATGTGTTTTGAGTAAGAAAGGTCTGAAGTATTTAATTGCTTTAAAAACAGCGTAAGCTTGTTTCTCCACATCTGAATAATTCAGTTCAGCACCTTGTAAATTGGAACTGAAAAAAAACAATTGGGGCTTCCACCTTCTCTTATTGTGCTTGAGTGAGTATCGCAGCATATGATTTATTTGAGGCAAAAGTGTACAAAATAAAAGGATCGGAAAATTTTGGAGTTGCTAATAATGGAGCATTGATAATGGCTTGTTTGATCAGATTGAAAGCCTCATGTTCATCTTGGCCCCATTTAAAGTTTGCGTTCTTTTTAATCATGGCTTGCAGAGGAGACACGATTCTTGAAAAATCTGGGATGAATCTTTTTACAAAGTTGATCTGGCCAAGGAAAGATTGCATGGCTTTCTTATTGTGAGGTAGGGGAACTGCGGAAATTTCTTTGATTCTGTCAGGATCAATGTGAATTCCAGATTTTGACACTATGAATCCTAGAAGCTTCCCTTCACTTAATGCGAAAAAGGATTTTTTCGGGTTAAGCGAAATTCCATACCTTAAACAACGTTGGAAGATTTGTTTTAAATCCCTGAGATGGTTGTTTCGTTTCTTGGAATAAACAATAATATCATCCAAATAGATTACTACTGACTTATTAACTAACCCTTTGAATGCAATGTCCATGGCTCTTTGAAATGTGGCACCTGCGTTAATCAAACCAAATGGCATCTTTTGATATGCGTATGTGCCCCATTTAGTTTTGAATGTAGTTTTCAATTGATCGTCGGGATGTACCAGTACTTGGTTGTATCCGGAGAACCCATCCAAGAATGACATTAATTCTGAGCTCGCAACTGCCTGTAGTATTTGTTCCATGGGAGGTAAAGGAAAATTATCCTTTTGGCAGGCCTTGTTAAGGTTTCGAAAGTCAATGCAGATTCTGATATCTCCATTTTTCTTTCTAACAGGTACCATATTGGAGACCCATTTAGAATGTCTAACGGGAAAGATTATCTTGGCTTTCAGTAACTTTTTGAGTTCAATTTTAATCTAATTTTCTAAATTTGGATGGATCTTTCTCAACTTCTGTTGGACAGGCTTTTCATTATCAATCATTGGGATAGTATGTTGGATGATGGAGGTGTCGTATGTTTTGAGTTCATCGTAATTCCAAGCAAAGACACTTTTGTATTGTTTCAAGAGACGAATATATGCTAATTTCTCTTCAGGGGCTAGGCCAAGGCCTAGGTTGATGTTCTGTGGTTTAGCATCAATTCCTATATTTATCAATTCATAATTCAAAGTTGAACTTTGGAGTTTTGAATTGGTAGATCTTTTCAATCGATCTTTCAAATCGTAAAGGTCTTCTAATTTGACTACCGATTTAGGTATAGCATTGTTAGTACTATCCTGTTGCAATTGTTGGTCATGCTGGTCTTCGTCAATTATTTGATTGGTGTAGGATCCTTCAGATGTGAGAAAACTCACGATATTAGGATCGTCATTGAAAATCCTCCAATTGGTGATGTTATTTGAAATAGATGGTCTAAAAATTAACTCAATTGAAAATCGGTCAGGACTAAAATCTTCTGAAGGAATGAGCTTGGAAGCTACGTTGGCTAAGAGGTTTGCGCTACCATTCTGGAGTCTGGGAATCGACGAGATATTAAACGCTATAAAATGTTCTATCATATCTTGAACTAAATATTGGTAATGCTTTAAATGACCCGATAAACAGTGTATAGTATTGCGTACCTGTCTGATTATTATTTCAGAATCTCTAAAAACTTGCAGGTATTTGACGCCTAATCCGATTGCCTTGTACAAGCCTTGGACTAGAGCTTCGTATTCTGCGGTATTGTTGGTGCACTCGAATTCGAGTCTGCAAGTTAACATGGTTTTATCTCCCTCTGGGATTACTAACACACATATTGCTCCTGCTCCTTCGTTAGACTTAGAACCATCAAAAAATAATTTCCAAAACAAAGATTTATTTACAGGACTATCTATAAAATTAATGCATTTAGAACTATCTGTTTGAGAAAAATTTACTTGAGATAAAACAGAATGTTCTAAGTAAGGTGATGTGTGAGCATTAAAATTTCCTAAGAAAGAATCTACTGAATAATTGCTAATAATGTTAGAATTATATGCTACTGGTTCATTTTCTCCCTCGAGTTCTGTTACTATGTATTTCTGATGTCGTTCACGTTCAACTTTTATTTGGTTTGGTTTACCATTATAAGGCAGCCACATATGTGACTAGTCAGTTGCAAAGTATCCATGAAGTTTTTATGACCAATCTCTGCTAAGAATTAAGCCATAAAATTCAGGAATGTTAGCAACTAAAATGTCGATAACTTGACATACCTTTGGATTGGATGACAGCCTTATGGTAACTTGATTTAATTCGCCAATCACTTCAACTTGCGATCGATCTAGCTGAACTATGCGCACAACGGATTTCTGTGGTTGAACATTCAATTTTGCACAAATTGATCTTGGCAAAATATTTGATGAAGCTCCAGAATCCACTAAGCAATTATGCACATTTTTATTGAAAATTTCATAAGTAAGGAGAAATGGGGGAGTATGCGATCTCGATCTTCCTCCAATTAATGTGATATCGTTTGGATCAACTTTATTTATCGTATTAGTTGGAGGTCTTCCCATATCGTGGGAAGCTTGAGAGATTACAGCAGCTGGTAAAGGTGCAACTGGCACAGCATGTAATTCTTTCAAAAGTACTTTCTGCTGGTGTTTTAACTTGCTCAATTCAAAAAGAGTAATATTGGCCCTAGTCTTTTTCATATCTTCAACAATGTTATACTCCATTTCATCTGAAACTATTAGCGTTTTAGATGGAGTAGATGTGTTTGTTTGGACTGGGCTGGTTTGAGTCGCTTTAGGTGATGTTTTCTTGGCTGCGACTTTATCCTTAGTCATTGAGCTTGCGCTCTTTGGCTTAGGTGTAGGCTGAGGAGGATCAAGTTGATTTATGCTACGAGTACTAACCGGGAATACCTCTTGATCTTCTTCATTTAGGAGGATTAAATCCCACATACCTTGTAATTCTACAACTTCTTCTTCATTGGTTTGCTCTTCAGTAGCGTTTTCCTCTTCTTCTTCTTCTGATTCAGCATTTGAAATAGTGTTAGGGGGTTTGGAATCAGTTGAAGGATTTCTTTTAAAAGACCTGTATGGCTTTTTAGAAGAAGTTTATGCCACTTGTTTCTTGATGTCGACCATTTCGTTAGACATGGTCTTCAAAACTTTTTGTAATCCTTCTAAATCGAATGGATCTTTCAGTTGTTTTTTCTTGGGATCTTCTTTGAAAGAGACCTTCTTAGATTTTCGTTCTTCCATCGCATTTTTCTTTTCTAAGGTCGTAATACGTTTCTCTTCTGATATTGCTTCCTTTATGTTTTCAACTAAGTTTGTTTTGTTAGCCCTGTCAACAAAGAGTGCTAAGTTTGATGGTAAAGCAGTAATGTACCATTCACATCGCACTTCTTCACTAGGCTAAGAAGCAGTAGGTATTTTGTTTAGGATTTTATTGAAGCGTAAATTGAAATCTTTAATAGGTTCTCTTGACTCAGTTCTAAGATTAGAAAAGTCATTGATCAGTGTCGTTGTAGACCTATCATTGCCAAACTTGGTCAAGAATTGTTCTTAGAAGATGTCCCAACTAGTAATAGATCCAGATGGTAATGAGAAATACCATGATCCGGTTGTCCCTTGCAAAGTATAAGGGAAAAGTCAAACAACAACATCCTCATTGGTAACTCCATTGAGATTTATGGATAGCATAAAGTTATTTATATGTTCTTCTGCTAGCATACCTGCCTCAGGGTTAAACTTAGGTAGCCATTTTTCAGGATGGGCTGGTATCTGACTCAAGGGTGCAAGCATTAAGACTGTAGGAATTTACAGGGTAAGTTCCTCAGAAAGAACACCAGAAGGACACCGCTCACAACCAGATCACAGATCAATACACCAGTATTTTTTGACGTGGTTAAAACCCTCAAAGAGGGAAACAGTCCACGGCCTGCGCCAACGTGGCTACTACAGGCAATTTATTAATCAAAGAATGAAAATTTACATAAGCTTCTCTCATGCACGGATTACCCGAACAATGACCCTCCATGCGCTTTAAATAGAACTCATGGACCAATCGGGTGTCAAGCCACGGATCAAGTGTCGGTAATACCGAGGAGAGAGTGAACCGTCGGATCACTACATATCGTGACCGTCGGATTGTAAGTTACAAAATGTACAACGGTAAAGAAACACACTTTACCTAACTCTATACCTAACTCTACACTAGACCAAGTTGAACTTAACTATATCATATGTGTCGGAATATCCTAACAAAGACTGCCCCTGGGTTATTCCATGGAGATTGGGTCATTGCTGAACTACTAATAGAAGAAAGTGCAGAAGATGATCCTTTCTGTTGAGAAGATGAGGATATTATAACTCTAGATGTTTGAGAAGGAGTTGAGGAAGTTGCAATAGGCTGATGGACGATGACGTGAAGTGGAGGAGTGGATGGTTGACTTCGCGGTGAAGAATTTGAGATGGATGATGATGATGAAAGAGTCTCACTATCGGATTCTTTAGGAGACTTCCTTGCTCTCTTCCTAGAAGGTAGAGGTAATTCGGTTAGCTAAACACCAAACTTTTCGCTCTTTAACCTGGTGAGAGGATGAGCAGGGTTATATTGCGAAGTCACGCTGCCTTGAGATTTATCAAATTTCTGAGGAGATATAGAAAATCGCTGAAGCTTTTGAATCAAAGATTCAACATCAGGAGGTTCAATAGTAGATTGTTCTGAAATGTCAGGGTTTGTAGCAGCGGCTGTTGATCAAGCGACTTCTAACTCTGGATTTAAGGTTTCTGAATGAAATGGAGAAGTCGAAGGAGATAGTGAGGGCGATTTACTCTCAGAATGGTATTTAGATTTGGATTTGCTTGCCATTCACAGTTCGGGCCCTCCTTCTAGCACCAAATATGTTGAAGCCCCGCAAATCAGGTCTATAACAAGGGGGATACCCGCTCGGTCCGGACCTTGGTTGGCAGCTCCTTTTCCGTTTGGTATAGCAGGTCCAACTGGGGATATGGGACCAGTGTCCCAATTTGTGTGTGTGTGAGAAAGATCTAATATTTCTGTTTCTAACAGTTTCTAAATGGAATACTTCTAATCTAATTCTAATCTAATAATAAGGAAATTATTATTCTAATGACAGAAATATGTAAATCTACACTAACCCAGGGTGTGATCTTTCTTCTATGGGATCTAAAATGATTTCAAACAACAACTGGCAATAAAGATCATTCCGCTGTTATGAGAAAATAATTCAGTATAGATGAGCCACTTCGTATAAAAAGTTAGACGAAACAGTTGTGCAAAACATATCGCATAATGAGCTACTCATACACTAAGCATAAATAAATAGCTATCACTGTACAAAAGTGCCAAATGATAACTCAGGCATTCATACATTAATATATAAATAACTGAACTAGAAATCACTCTAACACAAAGCAGAAATAGTTAAGAGATAGAAATACCATTTATAACTAGTCCTACTCATGAGCTTCAAGTGATCACGATTTATCTCTCCTTGATCAAATATCCACTAAGAGTACAAAAGTGCAACATCAATAGCAGATATCAAATGCAAACATTAATAAATCCTGTTCCATTCATTCATCAAAACCTCCTCAGAGGGTACAAAAGTGCATGTTATGGGGATAAGTTTTTGATAAATTTCAGGACCCTTCTCTAAATGCATGAGAAGGGTTTAAATACTACTAACCTAATTCTAAAATTAAATTATTACAAAATGTAGGATGGAGTTTAAATGACCGTCCTCTTTTCAGGAAAATAAAACAAAATTAAAGCTAAAATTAAATCTAATATTAAACTACTTCTGCATTTGGTCCTTGAAATCGCACGCATGCAGCATCTGTTTGAGCAGAGTCGGCTGGCTGACTTCCGCTTTTAGCTGAGCTGAGAAAACAGAATCGATGAGAGCTGGCGCCATCTTTTCGGCTGAATTGATGATACACTTAACAGTCATCCACTGGCTATGTGGCTTTACCAAGTAAGCCCAGTAATAATCCCAGTTCAACTTGGTTAACCCTTGAATTGCTTTTGCCTTTTCTTGAGCTCTCTGTTTCCAATCTGCCTGAAATTTTACTTTCTTGCGATTTTCGGGACTTGCAGGTGACTGGGCAACTAGCAGCTTTCCTTTTTTAGAAATTTTTCTCAGCGATGCGCGATTAGCACTAGGTGCTAATCGTGCATCGGAAACTGCCTCTGTTTCTCGATCTGGGTTTCCTTGATGCGTTTTTCGCCTTTTGCGCTTTTTCCTTCCAACAGATATAAAGTTCAAAATTTGTAAAACTAATACTTCTGTGAACTCTTGACCTTGAGTCTTAAACTGTTTGTTTCTGATTTCTGCACTGTCCAGTATCCATTTGACCATGTCCGTGTATGGGAGGATTTTTGGCCTTGCTGCTATCCGGTGTAAGAATGAGCAGGCTAGCTCTGAAAGGGACGCTTCAGAAGAACCATTTGAGCCTGTGGTAGCAACTACTTCCATTACTCTGGGATTCTCTTCTTTGAGCAGATTATACATGCCTTCCCACGTAGCTATTCCCGCGTCTCTGTTACAGGTTGTGTCTGTATATAAGGGCGCCATTTCCTTTTCTTATGAGCTCGGAGTTTTTCCTTTCTTTCCCATTTCAACCTGCATAATACTTTGTATCGGCCTCTATTCTTC
This sequence comes from Pinus tabuliformis, assembly GCA_031772625.1. Taxonomy (NCBI): domain Eukaryota; kingdom Viridiplantae; phylum Streptophyta; class Pinopsida; order Pinales; family Pinaceae; genus Pinus; species Pinus tabuliformis. Next base: position 925,618,156 of record CM062817.1, on the reverse strand, counting down.
GTTCCTGCAATTCACAAGTGAAAATGAATGACAAGGAAGGGTGATGGGAAAAGTTTTAAATGCCGCAGACATATCAAGCATACCACCTTACGTGAAATGATTCTTTCGATAAGCACACACCCATAATCCATTATAACTGGCAACTACCTCATTTATTAGCATTAAAGCGCATAACCAGGTGTTAGCTTAGGGAAAATACTTTTCTTGAATAACGCACCCGAAAGATCTGCGATGAAGCGATTTTGCGATTTGCTTCGCAACATCTCAGATCGCAATATCGCAAAATTGATCGCTCGTGACATCACATTATAGTATTATCACCACATCGCGAAATCGCAATATCGCAAATCACAGAAATGTTATGTATGACAATCTTTGTTAACCTATTTTCTGCGATATGCAATCTTGCGATCGGCGTCATCGCATATCGGCAAATTGAAGTGTTTCAATGAGAGTTGTGCTGAATGCGATGCGATATTTGTTTTTTATCGCATATCGCGATCTCGCAAATGTTGGAATTGTGCTTGTAAGGTGGCATCCCGCTATCTTATGCGATGCGATATTTCCTAAGGAAAGATTTTATCTTACCTTATCATAAAACTTAGCTTTTTTGGATTTTCCAAGAGGGTTTCCTAAGCTTATGATGGTAATTTTATTTAAAAAGGAAATTTAAACACTATTTTAATTTTTTAGATTTTTAACTAAGGGTCCCCTCTTATTTAGTATTAGGAATAACACTCAATAAAAAGGGGGGTTGTTGCTGGCCACAACACTTCTTCAAAGCCTCTAGAGGGCTGAGGCAGGGGTGCCCCCTTTCTCCACTCCTATTCGTTCTTCAGGCCTCTGTTCTCAGCTTCTATCTTCAAAGAAAGCAGCAAGAACAAGACATCTCTGGCCTGTGCATAGCTAGAGGGGTTAAAAGCATCAATCATGCCCTCTTCGCGGATGATACTCTTCTGCTAGGGGCTGCATCTCCTCTTTCAACAACCAAATTCAAAGAAGTTTTGGAAGATTATTGTAAAGTCTCGGGCAGTGTTCTAAACATCGCCAAATGCCATATCTACTATTGGAATATCCCTGCCTCAACTGCAAGCTCCATTGCTAGATGCCTCGGTTTTGCAGTCTCAACTTCTTGGTCCTCATTTAAATATCTGGGATTGCCCATCTTCCATAAAAGGGCCTTGAGTAAAGATTGGTATCCTCAGTTAGACAAATTTAAAACAAAAATGCAGGCCTGGGGGTCCTCCTGGCTCAATATAGCTGGAAAATCAGTCCTCATTAAAGTAATGCTCAGCAACCTTCCTCTATTCAAATTCTCAGTCCTATTGGCACCTGTGGGAATCATCAAAAAGATGGAGGAACTAATCAGAAGGTTTTTCTGGAAAGGAGGCAAGCAAAACGAGAAGAAAATTTCCCTAGTTAATTGGGAAACAGTCACTGGACCAACTCAGGAGGGAGGCCTGAACTTCAAAGATCTCAGTGTCCAAAACTTAACCATGGGAGCCAAATTGATTTGGAAAATCATAGCTCCAAATCCTAGTTGGGTGCAAGTTGCGTTGTGGAGGAAGTACTTCAGAGGACCGAGACTTAGATGCCTAGATTAGCCCAAGAACCACTTCAATTCTCCTTTCAGTAGGTTCATCAACAGAACTAGTCCATTGATAAGGAATCATTCCTTCTGGATTCCAGGCAATGGAAAACGTATTCATCTCTCGAACGATAGCATCTTAAATAGACCTCCGCTGTTAGAATCGAAAGGCATACCTGAGTTGCAGCGCTGGATGTCAGAGGGTAGTATAAACTCATTGTGGGATCTCTCAATTTGGAAAGACGATGTGTGGTCGGGTTGGAAATAGCTCTCAGTCCCACCCAACTTACGGCCTGACCTGGAAACGTTAATCATGCAGATACATGGGTTGGCTCCAATTCAAGTAAGCAAGCAGGACGTGAGAGGCTGGGGATCAAATCGAGCAGGTTATTCTGTAGCCCAGGGCTATGTCAAATGCCTTGAGAGGCCCCACGTGCCTCCCAATCCTGCCCCCTGGGTTGGCATATGGAAAATTCCTTCAATTCCTAAGGTAGATCACTTCTGCTGGCTTCTCTGCCACCAGAAAATTCTGACTGAAGACAGACTTCAGAAAAGGGGCCTCTACGGGCCTTCTAGATGCTCTCTTTGTAAGGAAAATGTAGAATCCGCCTTCCACCTCATGATTGAGTGCAAGTTCGCAGCCTCCATATGGCAAGAGCTACTTGTCTCCTGGAAGTATAAATTCACTTTTCCCTCCTCAGTCTCGGAACTATTTGCAGGTTGGATGGCCAGATACCCAGGCTCATCTCCAAAAAATAAAACAATTAGGTCAGCATGGAGTGCTCTGCCTAAATTCATCAGGTGGAAAGTCTGGTTGGAAAGGAACCGACAGATTTTTCGAAATAAGGAGCAGGACTTCAGAATAGTGGCCAACTCAGCAAAACATCAGCTAGTTGAGTGGCTGGAAGACAAAGGTGATGACACAAATTTAAGCCAGCAGGACATAGAGCTGGGAACTGCTCTCAATTTCAAATTTCCAAAAGCAAATAGCTCTCCTCCTCCTCGCAAAGAATGGCAAGTTAGGAAAAATGAAGTTGATTTTAAAATCTGGATGTCCAATCAAACTCTTCCATCCCTCTTCTTCGATGGGGTTGCCAAAGGGAATCCATGTACTGCTCGAGTAGGAGGTCTCATCATAAATCCAGATGAAACAGCTGTGCACAGATTTGCTTGGGGATTAGGCCACTCCTTAAGTATTCAAGCTGAAGCGATGGCCCTTTTCCAAGGAATCAAATTCCTCAAAGAGCTGGGCTACAAGGAGGCAAATGTCTTCAGAGGCTCCCAGGTGATCATCCAAGCAGTGGCGACCAGGCAAAATCCGTGAATCTGAAATACTACCATGTTTTGAGAACAAATAACAAAGAAGCAGATAATGAGGCAAACAAGGCAGTCCATTTAGATGTTGGTTCTTTTCTCAGAGACAATGTAATCCTTTGGGATCCAATCCCTTAAAGTGCCATGTTCTTTTGCTTCCTTCTGCATCAGTTTGTTTGTATTTTTCAGCTCGGGAAATTAGCAGCAGAAGTACACTATATTAAATGTAAAAAGAGGAGCCTGCTAAGAGTAGGCGTTATATTCCTCTGGCTGAAAAGTCATGCAGAACTCTACCTCTTCTTTTGTAACCGAATTTGTGGCTCTTTATTACTCAGTTAGTGAAGTCCCATAACCGTTTTTGTAAAAAAGAAACAATTATTTATTTCAAGCAGTACCATCTCTATGAATTTCTCAAGGGTTTAGTGTAGAATCATATCCTAGCCTATGCAAGGGTCAATCAATTCATTATTGCATAATTTTTCACATGATTTTCTAATTTCTCTCCCACCATTTTGTTATCTTATTCTTCAACAAGTCTATGCATGCATGGATCTTTCTATACAATGTTTTGGGTCAATACAATTAGCAACAAAACTAATGTCGTGATCTAAGGGATTATAGTGTAATCTAGCTACCAATTGTACAATATAAGCAAAGATATGATGTATCTAGGGAGGATCTCAACATTCCATCCCCTTTTGAAAAGAATTTTCTACAATGCTTGTAGTGAAGATGTACAACCATAGACCATGGCCCCATGTGAGGGTGTTGATTACAATGTTAAATTAGTCCAAGGAACTAAAATCCCATGTACAATGGTTGGCCACAAGGTGGAAGTAGTCCAAGAGGCTTATCCATAAACTTGGGCTTCATGTATAAGTGTTAACCACAATGTTGGAGTCATTCTAGAAGCTCATCCATAATCCAATGTCCTATGTATGAGTATTAATCTCAAGACTGAAGTAGTCCAAGATGTCCATCCATAAACCTAGGTCCCATGTCTAGGTGTTCATGCCAACTTCTAACTAATGATTCTTGATGAATGGTTGAATACAATGCTCCCAATGTGCACCACAATCATATGGATCCAAATAAAGAGAATTGCCCATGTCTAAAAGATCATCCACATAATTGTAAAAGGTTAGTTATAGATTTAAAAGTAACACTACTAGTCAAGAATATGTCAATTAAGCGTCGATATTCTTACAAAAGAATTGTATATATAATGTATCTATATGTGCACATATACATATAGATGAAGAGAGAATAAGTAATCATAAATCTAACAAATAGGTAATATTTATTATGCCCTTAATATATATATATTTATGTTCTAATACAAAGGGGAAGTAATTAAAACTATTGTAACTACATTTTTCAATTAATTGAGTGATTTCACTGCAAGTGAAATCTTTACATAAGATACATTTAAAATATCAAATATATCGTGTGGTACAGTGTTACAAATGTGAAAAAGGGGGTCACAAAATAGCCCAATTTGGTTAAACTATATTAGTAACTCATAATACTTTTCTTTTATCTTACCTCATGTAGGCTTAGTAAAATAGGGAAGCTTACTAAGTGGATGAGACATGTTCACATAATTTGTAGGTGCCATAAGTGGATGAGACATGTTCACATAATTTGTAGGTGCCATAAAAATTCAAATGGTATGTGTATAGAGTGAATATGGGAAGTTGTGAAGTAATAAAGGATCTTAATGATATGTGTATAGAGTGAACATGGGAGGTTGTGAAGTAATAATGGATCTTAATCTTCTATAAAAAAAATAATTAAATTTTTAAAAAATTATTTAATGTAATATTGTTTAAGTTAATGTAGAAATATATTATTTTGCTTAAACAATTATCATTTAATCTCACAACAAAATAGTTTATATGAAATTTCAAATGTTTCGAAATCTATTTTTGTTTGTAAATTGTGACAAATGAAAGTAACTATGTTGGTAATCATAAATGTTGTTATTCCAACTTTGAGTTGCATAGAAACAACATAAATAATTGTGGAAACACCGAAAAGAAATCTCAATAAAGCCCTAATGGGGAAACCCTCATGCATTTCCCTACATTTTAAGGATAATACCCACTATAAACCAACTTGTGTCGGTTACAACACCTGATTATGTGGGGGCATCAAGTGAGGCATGAAAGAGATACAACCAACCTATGGGATCAACCTAAAGACCTCCTACATCAAGCTCGACACATCAATCACTCAAGCTAGCTTAGTAGGTTGCAAACACCAATAAGTTATCATAAAATATAATAATTTAATTCCACACACACACATAAACCAATTTTGTCGAGGAACCAATGCAACTCATAACCAAGCAACTCACATATTTGAGACGCCTAAATTAAGCAAAGACTCTACAAAAAGATAATTATGTTATGGTTTCATGTGTTTTAACTTTAAAAAAATGTGTGTGTGTAAAAGAAGAAACAACTATATATATATATATTAAGAATGATTGTGTGTATGTGTAAGATTATATATATATATATATTAAGAATGATTGTGTGTATGTGTAAGATTATATATGTATGTGAAACCTTATATTTTCTCCACATTTTTAAAAACTTTTTTAGATTATTATATATAGTTAAATAGTTTTTTTTATTAAGCATAAATATTGTTATTCATTTATTTAAATAATTATATTTTATTAAACACAATTTTTTAATAGAGAAATTAAATTTAATAGATTTTTTTTATTAATCTTAATAAAAATTTCCTTCATAAATTTGTAATTGTTTTTCCATCACAGGTGGGAAAACCTATCATAACTCAATTGTCAAACCAACAGTGAGGACAACCATCTCTGGTTGTTAACTGCAAATGCAGGTTGACTCATCAACGTTAATCAAGGAAAACCACGCGACCTAGAATAACTTGTTGGTGATCCGTAAGGGGGTAGGCTTTCACTACTCACAGATGCCTCTAGGTCTTGGGTCGTTAACCTGTTTCCTTACGTCCGAAAAAGACGAGCTCTTAGCCAAACAAAAACAGCTTTAGAACAAACTTCAAGCCCATCATAAATTTGTAATTACTATTAATATTTTTTCCCTCTAATAATTTTTTTTTACCAATAATTATAAACTATATAAACCAATTACTTAACCACTACACATACCTACACATGCCTAATTCGATGTAATAATTAATAATTATCGCCCACAAATAACAACATATAACTCTAAATAAGAAAATATATGGAAGACAACTGCAATTCTCTTTTGTGTGAATTCAAATTTATAATTTATGAATCTAAACTCTAAAATGATTGGAATGTAGTATTGCCATGAGACTAACAATTATTCGCATCCCATAAAATTTAATACTTTAGGAGTTCCAAACATTTAACAAGGTCAAGGATGCCAATAGGTTTTGAGTTTTCTCAATTATTTGATCCAATAAACAAGTGGGTAAATGAAAACATTGAAATCAAACTTCATAATGCTTGGAATGTGGCATTGACATAAAAGTTATAATTTCATATTATTAAGTGCCAAAGTCTAATTTGCATGGGATATATCATTCATGGGATGGATGCAATTCCTGAATTCGATGTAGACTTGGAAAGAGAATCACAACCCTTGATAATGAATGCTGGTCTCTATGACTAATGCTTGGAATGTGGCCATGGAAAGAGAATCACAACTCTCGATGATGAAGAATGCTATTAGAATTAAAGTTTGCACGGTGCCATAATCCATTGAGATTTTATAATGCTTCTACAAAATTTTATAGATTTTTAAAATATTTGTAAGTGTATGCTCATTTCTAAAAGCTCATTTATATGTAAGTTATTGGAAATATAGTAAGATAAATAAATATATATATATATAAATGAAGAGAGTTAGGATATTAATAAGTTTGATTTTTTTGAAATTTATTTCTCCATTATTATAATTATGGAATTGTTGAATTCTAAATTTTAGAATGTATTATATTTAAATTTGGTAAAAGAGTTAAAATTATTAAATTATAATGTAATAGTTTTTCGAATATTATGAAAATTATTTTATCATGATTTAAATGCAATTTCTATATTATAATATTTTACTAGGAGATAAAAATAACCATTAAAGCTATAAGATTAAACATCTTATGTTATGTTAATTTGATATCATGCTAATCATATAAATAATTAGAATGGAAATGGTTTTATTTTATATTCATATAAAGTAATAGGTCCTTAAATATTAATAAATGTTAGGTTTCAACAAAGCTCAAGGATATTTTTTTGAATATTTGACTTTCAAAGATAATTATTTCAATAAATGAAGTGAAGAACCCCTCAAGTCTTGTTAATTAAAAGGAAATGAAATGCATGTTCCTATACAAGGTAAAAGAAACATCTATGATTAATAACATATTGAAGAGGGTGTATCAGTAGACTTCATCTAACTCATCTAATTCTCATTATTTAACCTACACCATCTTTGTGCCTTTTAAATTCTACCATCCTTGTCACGGCCCCACGCTAGTGGGGACTCTAAGTCCACCGTAGGCGCGGTGCGGCACCGACCAACTCTTTCGTTTCACCACTACTAAATCTCTTAGACTATGCCTTACCAACACTTGGTTTATTTTTCTACTCAAGTGTTCTTCAATTATGCAACGGAATTATATTTACTTCATAACATGTGCGATCCCATAAACATCAATAAACAACTATACACATAAGATTATGAAGGGAGGGGGCAACTCCCCAAACAAGTTTGCCCCAACTTTCAAAATATAATACAAATGTATTTTACAAGTTTACAATGATGTGGTAGTTGTCTGGTTGCACCAACAACTCGTCCACAAAGTTATGCCCAAACCATGCAGATTTTGAATGCACTGTCGACCTTCTTGTGCAGTCTTGTCCGCACTGCCAATACGTGCCACCTCTACCCACACTGCTTGTTGAACTCGTGCAACACTTGCCCACACCATTGAGGAACCCCAAATATTTGTTCATTCGAACTGTAGAAACATTCATTCAGAAATTTGCACTGCCTGTCATCGGCGGGCGCATGGCCGGACAACTGTCTGTTGCACGCAACCGCTCTTCTCCACCCTGCTACACCTGCGATACCCTAGCACGCCCTACGACACCCTGCACCGTTTCGCATGCCATGAACTTGCTCGAATTGTTCATTCACCTTCACCCTTCGCTCCACACTTTTTGTTATGCAAACTTCATTGAGTGAATGATGTTCGATGATGCCTTGGTCAGCTATCCTCCACACTTGTTTGACCCACTTTAATTTTCCAACCGACGCGTATGTTCATGGCTTGAGCTGACGTGAACATGTTTTCCTTGGGTCGAACTACGAGTTGCACCCCTTGGGCTAACCTGACATGGGTTGGGCGAGCGCCCTTCTCCCATGGGCATGCCTTGCCCACCGTCACTCGCCTCCACAGTTGGTCGCTCCACTTCTGCACGTTGTGTTGGCTGATCTCCTTCCCTTTCTCGAACGTCGCACTCGCACCCACTATGTCACTTTCCTAGTAACTCGCCTTGCCCAGTCACTACACATCACACGCGCTCTCCACACGAGTCAGTCGGGCACCCGATGTTATGCCCCATGCCCGTCACACATCAACATGGGTGTGCACCCCTTAACTTGGTTAGTTAAACATGCCCGCTATGCCCGTCAGTTAAATGCCTTTGTTATACCTGACTCGCCTTCATTTTTTCGACTCTCCTCGTGTTGGTGGGAAATCACGACTGCTCTCCAACTTGAGGCCTTTACATCCTCCCCCACTTTAAAATGGTTGCCTCCCTCGACAATACCATCCTGACAAACTCCATCGCCAAGTCCAAATGTCACAAAGTGTCACCAACTCCAACATCAAATGTTCATGATGCCTAGCTTCTTGCCTCCATCAAGGCTCATGACTCTATGTGGATATGACTCCTCAATCACACGGTCATTGGCCACATCTCATTTCAATGTATAGTTGCAACTCATATCATGCCAACCCGCCACATCTTGTCATCATGTGAACTGTTGTTGTCATATTCCAACTCAGCTCAATCACATCTCAGTACACTGCTAGCCCTCGTGACTCGAACTAGTTGGGTGATCAGTCTAACTGTCATGCTCAGCCAATGAGAATGCACCTCCTCATGCCTTCGTTGGTTTGTTTTCTTTAGCACTTTGTCACACCTCCAACTTTGATCAAGAATTCTTCCCATCAATCTAATGCTCAATGTGTCATATCTAGGTCCATGAAGAAGTCTTCATCCCATCTGTGATATGTTGTCCCTCAATGTTATCATCCATGTGTTTCTTTTGGTGATAGACCACCAACCACATGTATCCAAGCATCACTTCCTTTTGCTGTGAGTCCTTTTCTCCTAAGGTCCTTTGTCGTGGTGCTGCAGCACCTCCTCCTCATCAAGGCATTGCACTCACCCATCTCCAAAGGTCTAGTGCATGGACAGGGCTAGGAAGTTGCCTCCCTGACTCTCGGTCACCATGTGTCTGATTGATGTTTCATCCTCAAGTAGTTTTGCACAACAACAACCTTTTCCTTCGTACATCCAATATTTTCAAGTCTTTCCTTCATCAATTGAAAATCATAGATTCCCATAGTGTATCTGCAATAATCCACTATTGTTGTCATATCTCTACCTTCATACTTGCCTCCTTCACTTTCCTTAGAAGAAGCACTCGGGCCTCCTCTCCCTTCAGCACTTCCTTGGTGAAGACTTACGGTAGAAGTCACATCCTCCTTCTTTACGATGGGAGGAGCCACTCCTCCACCTCCATCCTTCTTATCTTTCATGGCTCGTGTAATAAAGTTGGTCATCCTCTTTTCCTTTGTCACTTGAGTCAAACATCCAACCTCATATTGCTTCACATGTTCATGCTTCACATTCAAGTATTTCTCATACAAAATCATAGAATAAATCCTCAAATTATACACCAAGTGACTCTTCCTTGTCAATGGCATGATCATGGTTTTCCCACCAATTGTAATCAAGAGTATATCTCGGTCCACCTACCTATGGCTTGTGTTGCTACTAAGAAATCTTGCCCCAAGACCATAACATGATCATTTATCTCAATCACCCTTAGATCCAACTTTCCAAACCATGAACCCACCTTCACCTATGTATCCCTTAGAATACTTGTCACAACCTTCATGCTTGAGTTAATAGCTTTGAAATAACTTAACTCCTCCTCTATTCCAGCTTTCAACTTCAAATAAATTTTTGCCTTCTTGTTAAGGAAATTATTTGTAGCTCCTGTATCAACTAATGCAATAAACTTCCTTCAACACACAGTCACCTACAAAAAACTCAACCCCAAAGCATCTCCATCCTGCATGGATCTTGTCTTGCATCTTACTTCTACAACCTTCTTCATTGTTTCTTCCTCAGAACTGTCTTTTATCCCATATCTCGACCTAACCATCCTCTTGAGGTATGTTACTTTCCCTTTCGGCACACTTGGGCAATTCGAACCTGGTTCATCTTGAGTGGACTTCATTCCATCAAGCTCGTCATATTTCTCATACTGCCTAATCACACCTACTCGACACACATCTTCAACTTGGAGTGCTCCCATCATTCACACATCATTCTTCATTTCCTAATACCGAGCTCCAAGTTTGTCAATTTATTTGATCTCATCTTCTTCTATGACGATGCATCTTCTTTGCAATCAAGAAAGTCCCTCTTGATCCCTTCTTCAAGTTCCTTGGATTTGTCCAGCAACTTGGCTTGTTTCTCCCTTAAGCGAACTCGTTCATCCATGATTTCTTGGAGTCTATGGTAGCCTTGTCACAACTCTTCATCAATTTCTTCAAGTTCAGCAGACTTCCCATAGAAAGCATTCAAGGCCCTTCACACATCTGCTATTCCATCCTTGATGCAATTCAAGTGCTCCCACTCCTGCACAAGTTCTTCATATTGTTGTTTCCCTTTTACCTTCCAACACTCTGCCATCTCTTCAATTTTTTGAATAGCCCTTATGTCTTACATGAGTTTGTTCAGCTCAGCCCTGACTTGTTTCCTTGCCCCTTCCAAACTATGTTGTACTGTGACCAACTTATTAAGTCAGCTCGGTCATGCCTGAACCAAGCTCTGATACCATCTGTCATGTCCCCATGCTAGTGGTGACTCTGAGTCCACCATGGGTGTGGTGTGGCACCAACCAACTCTTTCGTTTCACCACTATTAAAGCTCTCGAACTACGCCTTACCAACACTTAGTTTATTTTTCTACTCAAGTGCTCTTCAATTATGTAGCAAAATTATATTTACTTCAATTATCTTTGTTACCATTTACTTCATAACATGTGTGATCTAATAAACATCAATAAACAACTATACACACAATATTATGAAGGGAGGGGGAAACTCCCCAAACAAGTTTTCTCCCACTGTCAAAATATAATAGAAATGTATTTTACAAGTTTACAATGATGTGGTAGTTACTTGGTTGCACCAACAACTCACCCACAAAGTTTTTCCCAAACCGTGCAGCTTCTTCCTGCACTGTCGACCTTGTCATGTAGTTCTGTCCACACTGCCAAGATGTGCCACCTCTACCCACACTGCTTTTCGAACTCATGTAGCACTTGCCCGCACTATTGAGGAACCCCAAATATTCGTTCAACCAAACTGCAGAAACACCTATTCAAAAATCCGCATTGCCCGCCGGGGTAGGCGCATGGCCTGACTGCTATATAGGTTTTAACCCTGTATATAAATTACTTGTAGATGAATTATAAAAACATAAAATAAACAATGAAGATAATTAAAACAAATACACATATATTTTCCCTTGGATCCCAAAACTGGGACTACTAGATTGATTTTTCCTTAATGTCCTTTCAATGTTACAATACATATATATACATGTCAAAGCATTCATAAACCCCAATCCATTAACTTTGGATTAGAACATAATCGTAGTTCCCTTGAACGGATCTACAAAATACCATGGGAAGAAAACCATGTGCAAAACCCATGCAAAAACCATAGGTAGGTCCTCCCACCTAATATAGGGTCAAAAAAAAATTGGGGCGTTGCGCCCAGTGCAACCAACAGGGGGGGCATTAGCCCCCCTGTAACCCTCCCCCCAGTGCATGTGACTAATCATGGAAAGAATATAACACACACCCAACATTCTCCCACTTATTGTTTTCTTTTCCACATAGGGGGTCATAGGAGAGCTTAGTCATTGGTCCAACCCTGCAACGCCCATTATTTCTCTACACCAAGAAAAATTCTTAGTGCTCACAGACTTCATCAATGCATCTGCAACATTCTTTAAAGTGTCCACCTTTACCAGCAACAACTTTTTTTCCTCAACCATATCCCTCACAAAGTGACACTGAACATCAATGTGCTTTATCTTTGAATGATAAGCATGATTCTTTGCCAAGAAAATTGCAAGTTGGCTCTCACAGTCTATCCTTATAACTCGTTGTACTGACCCCATACTTGAACACAATCTCTGCAACCAAACTACTTCCTTACTTGCATGAGTGGTTGTCATGTATTCTGCCTCTGAAGTTGAAAGTGCCACTTACAGACTATCTCTTTCTCATCCAACTGATCGCTCCTCCAAATAGGTTAAACACATATCTACTTGTAGATCTCCTTTGATCTAGATCTCCAGCCCAGTCTGCATCAACAAAGTCATGAATGTCTAAAACTTTGTCCAATCCTAGTCTTCCTTGGTAACACAAACCATAATCACTAATGCCACGCAAATACCTGAAAACCCACTTCATGTTTTTATAATGCTCCTTCCCTGGTTTTGACATAAACCTACTCAATACTCCCACTACATGTGAAATGTCTAGTCTAGTATAGACCATTGCATACATCAGGCTACCGACTGCACTTGCATATGGAACACAGGACATGTCCTCTTTCTCTTCTTATGTCTTGGGAAACTGTTCAATAGATAAATTTACACCTATAGGAATAGGAACCTTCACCAATAGGGCGTGCGAATAATTGTGGAAATAATATAACACACACCCAACATACTTCCTACTGCACGTGGTCGCCCTGCACCGTTCTACATGCCCTGAACTTGCCCAAATTGTTCGTTCACCTTCGCCCTTTGCTCTGCACTTCTATGTTATGAGAACTTTGGTTGAGTGAATGATGTTTAATGATGCCTTCGTCGACTATCCTCCACGTTAATGTATACATGTTTGAACCACTTTAATTTTCCAATTGACATGTCTGTTCATGCATTGAGTCGACTTGAACATGTTTGCCTTGGGCCAACCTGCGGGTCGCGCCCCTTGGACCGACCTACTGTTGGACCTCCAAAATGTCATCCTCTTTTACCCTCATTTCCATAATTTTACCATATTCCATAACTCTTCATTTGAGGTCTAAAATGGGTCTCCTAAGGAAATTATAAAATAATAGTGGAAATAATAAAATAATATTATATTACATCATCAAATTTAAAATAAAAAAAAAAACAAAACAAAACAAAACAAAACATTTTTTTCAACTTTTATTTTCAACTTATCTCTCTATGGGTTTACTCAAATTTTGGTTGGGAATACTCGTTGGATGTAGAATTTGATTCCTCATTCAAGGAGTACCCATGTTGCATAATTTCGATGGACCCTTCTTAAAAAAAAAAATCGTGATTGCAATCACGTTTTCTCATGTGTTTTTCAATTTTCATATAGCAAGGTCCTTCAAACATATGCAACATGGGTACTCCTTGGATGAGGAGTTAAATTTTGCATCCAACGAGTACTCCCGCTCGAAATTTGAGTAAAACTTTGGGGAAATAAGTTGAAAATACAAGTTGAAAAAAAATAGTTTTATTATTTTATTATTTTCTTTTTTACCCCAAAAATGGTGAACCATTCCCCATGGTTGACATCATCATCTTGAATCCTATTGGTTCTTATAAATTTTATTTTGGTTGTACATTTTTCTTAGGAGGCCCATTTTAGACCTCAAAAGTTCTCTAATGTACTATATTTTGTACCTCCATAACCCTACATTAACAACCATTTTCATGATCATATGGATTTATCATTATTATTTTCCAAGTCATTTATTTTAAGTATTTTAAGATAATTTATGATTAAATATTAGGAAATTAATATGTTTTCATATATATCTAAGAGTGGTATGAGTTGTATGATATTGTAGGCCTATTTGAAAATTATAGAAGGGTCTTATTCGGTCACTCAACCACAAATTCGAATTTCAATTCCAACTCATTAAGGTTTCTGGAATAATTGTAAAAGATTTGGATCATTAATTAAGCACATTCAAAGGAGAAGAATCATGGATGTTTTGATATGTGTCTCCTATCAAAACTAGGAGAGAATTTTGAGAGGATTTGTATCTCATATTTTTAGGTGATTGGATGTAACCACAAGAGATAAAAGTGGATTTAGGAGAGATTTGGAATCTATATTTATTGATTAGTTATCTTAAGTTTTTGTATTAATAGGAGTGCATCATTCATACAAACGAGTTCCAAATTCCATACAAGATATGTAATTTGTAAAGTGAGGATAGAGAGGAAGAGAGTTGAATTATTGTAACATCTTTGGAGCTTTTCTCTAACTTAATTTTATGGAATACATATTGTTGCTTTGATCTCCAAGATTTGATAATAATTCGGTGTGCTTGTTGAGGAGTGGAGGGTCCCCATCAACCAGAGTTTGCACATCTTTTTCATTTGTTGTACATATTGGTAACATTATGTAATTATGTTATTTCATTTATTTTCATTTTAAGCAAATGTGATTTTCATTTTTGGTTTCATTTCAAGCAAGTGTGGTTTCATTTATGCAAGTTTAGTTTAGTTTCTTTTATGTTATTTTGATTCATGTTGTTTTGTTAAGATTGATTCAATTTCTTTATGTTTGGATTGGATTGGATTGATTTAATTTGCTTTAGTTTCAAGTTTCTTGCATTATATTAATCTATTATGAGAAATAATCACCTAGTACATATAGTACATATATACCTCATCAGTTCACGAACCCCGGGTTGACAATTTAATGACAGGGATTTAACTCACAATTAAATCACCCAACATTTTGGCGTCGTTGTCAGGGAGGTATACATAGGTGCTTATTTTGAAAGTTTAGACAACTCATGATAGTTGCATTCATTCTTAGATGCATGGTTAAAAGCATATTAAAATCATTTATGATGCATATTAAATATTCAATAATTTTTCAATACTTTGTACTAATTTGTGTGCAAGATAGGAATTATCAACCAGTTGGAGTAATTCACAAACAATTAAGAATTTGAGGAATGTCCTTCCAAGAACTTTCTCGAATCCTAGCAACAACTGGGATATCTGCTATAGAATATTAAACAAAATTAACACACATAAAAAATATCAGAGACATAGAAATGGCGGAAAAGGCCTCAGCCTTACTGTATTCCTCTCATAATGCAATCCAATGTACAAATAATGATAATAGTACAAATAAATACATGAGGAAGTTTGTCTCAAGATAGTACGTCTATCTTGGACACTATGGTTGAGCAAATATCTCAACCAAACACTAATCTAGGAACCTAACTAGTTGAAGAGAATCTCTCAACCAACTAAGCCCAAACTGACTCCTAACCATGAGGAACAAACTCAATCTAGAAAGGTAGGATTAAATCCAACTTTCTTGATTTTAATTAATTTAATTGTTTTGGACTTATAATTGTTTTCATCAAGGCTAACATTCTCCCCCTCAATGATAAGTCCAAAATAAGAACTAGGAACTATCTTCCAAGTTCTCATGTTGAAACTGTTGATCCTCAAAAACACTGCCTGAAAAACCGCCAAAGATGGATGCTGAAAAAACTCCAATAAGAAGAGAACATGAGTTAGCTGCGAGTCTGAGTCATCTCTGAAATTTTGCTCGACAACTCCATCATGTGCCAAGCTGCAAAAGGATCCATTTGTCCTTTGCTTGCAATCAACATCCTTTGTCCACTGACAAAATATTGAGAACGCCCACTGGCTACTTTGATGTTGACTGCCCACTGGCTTCTTTGATGTTAATGAATGCCCACTGGCTAATTTGATGATGCCCATTGGCTGATTTGTTGATGATTCCCACTGGCTGATTTGAAGATGCCCAATGGCTACTTTGTTGATGTTGTCGAGACTTTTAATCTAACAACCACCCTTAATTCCATTATCATTTCCCCCCTTTGTCAGCTGAAAGGAGAGACAATCATCTGCACTTGATTTCTGAATTCTGAACTCCCCCCCTTCAGGTGTAGGAGAGTTTCATTGTTGTACTCCCGATTTGAGGTGCATGAGAGTACCATCTTCATTTGACTGTTTGGCTGCAATAGGTGAGATTGAATTTTGTTTTACAATCGTTTTAATGTTGACGACCATTCCCAAGGATCATTCCATGCATAATTGATCTTTAATCTGGAAGGTTGGTGTTGTTTGCAGCATTTCTCTGATGAATGATTCTACTTGCCACAATGATGACAAGGATGGAGATCAAAACAATGATCTTCCATGTGACCTTTTCTTTGACAATGTTTGCATGCGGGTTTGTCTTCCACTTTCTCATGGCTTGTTGATGTTATTTGATCAATAAATTCTGCACTGATGAACTTGATTGGCTTAGAATAATATGGGATATGCAAGTTGTTTTCATCTTTGTCATATCCTAATCCTCGTCAATTTTTATTACTTTGAAGTTCTTCCCACGATTTGATGATTGGTTTAGAAGAAGCAAGTTTAATTTGATCATGAACAACTTCTACACTTGAAGTTGTTTGGATGAGTGATTTGGAATCAACATATTTATCTTCATCCGTATGTTTGAATGACTTGGAAGCATCACACTTTTGTTGCAACTCATCTCTTTGTAGTTGCAAACCCAGTTGAAGGAACTCAATTGTTTCATGTGCATGTTGTAGATTCATTGAAATATCGGCAAGAGTTGCTTTGTTGATTTGTACCATGTCTTCAGCAGTTGAGAGGATC
The DNA here is from genome assembly GCA_031772625.1 of Pinus tabuliformis. Classification (NCBI taxonomy): domain Eukaryota; kingdom Viridiplantae; phylum Streptophyta; class Pinopsida; order Pinales; family Pinaceae; genus Pinus; species Pinus tabuliformis. The sequence goes on along the minus strand of CM062817.1, from coordinate 925,601,261 downwards.
AAATAGTTAAGAATCTTCAACAACTGAATGATTTTCGCCATGTGAAATTGTTGGAACTCACACTCGCTTTCTTTTAATACTTGTTGGATTTTTAGAACTCGCTCCCTTGAATGCTTGAGCTTGCTTTCTTGAACTCACACTTGCTTGTTGTAGATATGAACAGATTGATTGTTGTTTGAATATTTGCTTTCGTTAAAGTTGAACTCACTCATTTTCAAGCTTGCTTGATGTTGTGAGCTTTGCACTTGCTTGAACTCACACTCTTGATTGATCAAAAGAAGGGTGTCAAATACTATCAAAAATAATGATTTTAATGACTTAGTTTAAAAACAGTTGATTCACTTGGTTTAATTGATTCCCTATCAATTCAAATCTTGGGTGTCGGTTTCAACCGAGAATGCACCCTTACAATTCAACTCAAATTGACTTTGATTACAATCCAACTTACAAATTATGATTTGCAAGTTACAGTTTTGTATTGAGCTTATAAATGGTGTAAGTGCATTTTCCAAAAAATTGTTGTTGAATTGATGCAAATGTTGTTGATGTAGATGACAACTTCATTAACTTGATTGGATGTTGATGTAGAATTGTCTTTGACAACTTGATTATGTATTGCTACTTCTTGATTGCTTGTAGTTTGCTTGATTATATAAGCTTGAATGAAATTGATTATGTGCATGCATTGCCTTAATTTGTTGTGTACTTCATGTGTGCCATATTAGAAGGATAGTGTCAAAACTAGACCCAAAAAATAAGCTACATCAAGTAGCATGCACCATCACAACATACACATGGTGTACCTAGGATCCCCTTATTCAATTTCGGGCGGATCTAGGACACATCAACACCACAAAAAATATGTCTTTATTAAGTATTTGAGTACATCAACCTTTCATCTTTACAACAACTTCGTTGAAACTTCTCAAGCAAAAAGTTTGAGAACTTCTTCGAGGTAAATTGTCTTCAAAAGACTGGATGTTCACTGACTCAATTGCTCTCAAAATCTCTCTCAAAATAAAATATTACTTTAGAGTACAATAATAACTTTCTCTAAAAAAAAGTCACTTATCACTCCAAAATTACAAAATATACCTTATCTCTCCACAAAATTTTAAAAACATCAACCTTATTACATAATTAATCCCAATCTTCACCCTTATGACTCCCAAAAAAAATATTTTGTCCACTCTTTATCTCTCCCAAAAATCACTCATTTAAAAAATATAACTTATTTCTCCACTCCTTATATCTCTCAAAACAAAATAGAATTAATACACCTTATCACTCCATTACAAGAGTTTCACTTTATTACCTTTCTTTTAAACTTCCATTAAAAATGATTCTTATGGATTTTATAAAATCACTTTATGAAAGGTGAATTCACGTTGAAACTTTTAAGTTTAATGCGTGTAAAAAGATAAGGCACACAACATTGGTTTGGTTCCAGAGATAAGAGATAATGTGGATACTATTTTTTTTTTCTCTGCAAATACTAAATTCTATTAACTGAAAAGAAGAATATTTTTACATAGAGTTGAGGCCTCAGAAATCATAGCTTGAGGACACTCAACACAGCAGAACTGCCCCCTTACAAAAAGAAGCTGGGGAGACCAGTTACATATAGCAAAAAACCAAATATAAAACACAGAGAGTGACATGTTTAGCTGAGAAGGAGACATTGGCCACAGAAGCGCAAAATCAGTGCAAACCAGCAGTAAGTGTATCACCAATTCCCCAGCGGGAAGCCAAAAACAACAGGTCATGAGTGCTGAATCCTAACTGTGAGCGAGGATGCTTGTAGGTGATTATCTGAGCAGTAGCAAAACAAAAAAGGAAAAAGCGGTCCCAGGTGGCGCTACCCTTCCTTAACCTTGCCATGATTCTTTTCCTCAACCAGACACGCACTGTCGGTCCTCAAACTCTCATTGCCATCCAAATCACTGACAGGGATTGCCATGGAGTGGCTTGCTTCACCATGAGTCCCTTCCTCAACAGCAGGGCCTATGTCTTTAAGGAGCGGAATACTTTTAAGAAATTCCTTCTGACCAGACTTCTCACTTTTCCAATTCTCCGGGCTATCTTTATCCATGGAGTGCTCACTACTTTGGGAAGGATCAGGAGTAATGCAAGCCAGAGGGGAGACTTGATTTTCCTCTTCCGAGAGGATAATGGTGATGTGAGTAGTAATAAGAGGCCTGTTCAAACTGCTTTGAAATTTAAAGTGCGTGGTTTGGAACGCGTTGTTCGGAACTGGCTTGCACCCAGAGCTCAAAGGTGGTACTGCCTCATGGATGGGGGGAGGATTGATGGCGCCTGCTAGGTTCCATAGAGTGACTGGCAGATGAATGCAAGCCACTGTCACGACGCCCCCCAGAGCGATGTCTTTTACCCGAACGAACCATTATGACTGACGAAGGGTAGGGCGCAGAGAGATTATAGAAACTAGAGACTACAGAACAGGGTTGGTTGAAACGACAGAGATACCAAACTGAATGCACAGAAAACACCCAAGACGAAGGCACAATACAACCAATGCTTAAGTCCAGAACAGAGGAGAGCTTACCCCTGAAAATGTTAGCCTGGAGCTCGCGTCTGTGAGCAAGAATCAGCCCGTCACCATCTACCCCCGCTAACCAGGTTCCGTTGCCGTGAGACTGAGCGCAAGGTGTGAGGAAGACACAAAGGATCGACATGATTATAACAGAGGGAATGTTGCGTTGAATAGCGCGAGCCATTAATGCAAATCTCCTACCAGATCCAGCCTTAAAACCTCCCTCCCGCTCGCACAAGGTGAAGTCTTGGGAAGCCACGCTGCTCTGCAGCTGGCAGTGTTAACGGGAAAAGTGTCTATTCAAAACGACCCTATCCCACTAAGGTGTGACAGTGACCTTAGAAACAAACAGAGAAAACTACTTTTGTATTCTTCTTTATGAACTATAAACGAAGAGGAATAGGATGAACCAACCTGTGTCTTGCGCTAGTCCTTTGATCCAATCTCTCTCCTCTTTGACAGCTTCCAGCTACCTGCTTCCTTACTTGCCCAGCTTCACCAAATTCCTGTAAGATCACAGAAGAAGAAAACTACACAAAGACATGGATTTATATTCATAAATAGCTTAGGATCAGATTTAAGCTAAACATACAAATGTAACAAACATCAATGATACACAAGCATGTAGGAGAAACTCAAATAGTTTTATTGATATAACAAGAAGATCCAGGAGGAGTTACAACCGATGATTCCTGATCCAGCATCAACCTCCCAGCAAAGAAACCCCTCTTCACCTCCAACAAAGCATAAATCACCCAATACTCTGATATCTATCTCAAAACCAACAACAATTCTCTGCAATGTACACAATTCCAACCTCTGGATCTCTGGGATGAGGGATCCATATATAGATGTATGCAAAGAGGATGAGTCAGCTTATGATTTGACTAGTGTCTTCTCTCTGTCAGTTCTTGCTTCCACTTGGAGACTGAGAGCCTCTTACTCATCCTTGGTCGAACTCAGTGAGGCAAGTGTCATTGGGGAAGATTCTGGAAGCTTCCATTGTCTTTCCACCTCGCGGAATGACACTGCCATTTGTCATTTCCCACTCAACGCACCCTGGTAGTGCATTTAGGTGCGTTGCAATGCACCTAGCTAGTGTATTTGGGTGCTATGCAACGCAGCTAGCCAGTGGAGCAGCTGAAATGATCCTGATTTGACTGATTCTGAGCAGTTTCTGGTGGAGAACTTCTGGGAGAAGCTGTAATTTGTTGACCTTGTTCCTTTAGGGGTCGGAACAACACTTTTAGGGACTTAGGATCCCTTGGTTTATGGACATTTCATGCTTATAGCTGTAAGGCACAAAAATGTCTATAACAGTTGCCCCCTAAAGTATGAGGCCGTTTATCGGGTGAAATGCTTTATTAGGAGGATCCGAAGTTCTTTCAATGCTGGGAGGAGACCTGTAATAAGATACAATACAATACATTATCTTCATACTATTTTTCATGATCTAGCTGAGGCGGGCATTCCCATGCTCAGCTTTATAAATTCATTTTCATGTACATAGGACAGACAATCGTCTGATGGTAGACTGATGATTCTGATAGAGCCATCATCCTTTTGGTAGGATGATTATCTGTGCTGCAATGCTGTACATTTCAATGTCTTTATTTTTCCTGAATATATATCGCAGCCCGGATGGATGAAACTAGATCCGGGGTCTTCAATCTCGTCCGATCTTCACTCGAAGTACAAGTCGATCCATGTGAGAAATGTTTTGAAGTCGAACATGGAAAGACATCGCTTGATTACCAGTCAATGATGTAAACCGTTAACAAGCGCGAGAGGAATCACCGATAATGATGATGACCCTCAAGGTACTGCAGTACAATTCACGTGGTGTGAATAAAGGACTTGGCGTCGAACACCACGCAAAATCTTTCGGTCGAAGGTCATTGATGTATACCTGTCGCCGGAAGTGAGAAACTTGCCATTGAGGCATGCAAGCTTCAAAGTACTGAATGGGGTGTTCCTAGATCAACTTCTTGGATAATGAGCTGGTGTCGACAAGAAGCGATCCGTCAAAGGAGGGCCTTAATGAATCCCACATCAATGACACGGAACGGAGCAAATGATTTTGATGGAGGTGAAAACAATCTGATGATATATGGTTCAGGATGGCGGTCATGAAAGAATGAAGTATAATGTATGGTAGTGGATGGGACACAGGTGACTTCTCTGGATGACTTCTCTTGAACATGTCGGCGACACTTATGTGATGGATTGGTAGCATTTACCCCAAATGTGGATGGTATGGCGTGACCATGGTGATGTGACCGGTGAATGAAACAACCCAACCCGATTCGGACACGGAGTGGAAGTGTCATGTTCAAGAGCGACTTGCTACCAATAAAGATTCTTTGAGTTTTCTTCCCAATTTTTCCCCAGTCATTGCTGACCAGTACCTCTTTATTTTTGTCAAGCTTGAGGAGGATAACATATGCTTGTTCTATAATTTGCCCTTCGGGCAAACCCATCGCTATGTTTTAACGAGCCTAGCGATAGTGAAACTCGTTCTCATCTAAAGACAAGTTTGTCGCTATTAATCTTTTTAACGAGTCTAACGACAAAGATAACTCGGTCCTTTTCATTTTTAGAGAGTCTGAAAAGGTACGTAAAGTTAACTCCAAAATTCCTTTTTCGTCATCTAATCCCTTAAGTCCGAAAAAGTATAAAACAATACAGAAGGGATGAATTTTCGATAGTTTTAACGAGCCGAACAAAACAAGCGCTCGATCTTTTTGTGCAATAATCCCTCAGGTCCAAAAAGATTAAAATCTAGAGGAGGGATAGCACTTCCGGTCGCTTTAATGAGCTGGAAGGCCAAAACTCGGCAATCTTTTCATATTTTACGAGTCAGTTGAAAAGAGCTTAAAGAAGACTCGTCTTTTGAGGAACGAGTGATAAAATGGGTAGCAGCTGATTCCAGGTAAGGTTTGGAATTTTCCAATCACGGCAGTGTCACAAGGATGGCTAGTGAAATCACTCTTCGCAGCTGTTCCTCAAAATGGGTAAACAATCAAATGGAGGTGAATGATCGGCTAATGGAAAATTGGAGGTGACGGTGCAAACACGACCAAGGCTTTAATGGCTGAAATGCTACATTCACGGTGGTTATTTACCGGGAATAGTTCATTTTTTAACGAGCTTAAACGCGGGTGGAAACATTTGCTCATGTCTTATGTTTATTTTTTAACGAGCTTGAACTATGTGCTAAAACTGCTCGATTAATCCAGTCATATGATAAGAAAGTCTCATATAAAAATGGCAATTTTTAGATTTTCGCCCCACATCCTTTCTTTATGCAAGTTAGGTGACGACTAATCCTACGAGTTTAAAGGGTTAGAGGTCCTAAAAATTTAAAAAATAAATAGCCGCCCCTCGCTTGCATTCCAAAAGGTTTGCATGCCCCCAGGTATAAAATATGGTTTCAAGGTTACCCCTCAATTTGCAGACAAAACATTTGTTCTATCAGGAAAGGCCTACCTCTTACAGGTTACCCAAAGATTGTTCTATTCGCGGTGCAAACAAAACACTTCTTCGACGATGTCTACCGAGATAAACAAAGGTGAGCAACGACGTCCGCCACTCACATAACTTTGACAAGAGAATCTTATTCTCGAATAACCCCTCTTCCACTGACGGACGGGGTACAGACTAGTCATATTCTCCCGCAGAAACCTACCCTATACCCGAAGTTTTCCTGCCGAAGCAGACCAGGACGCATGCCCCCTGGGTTTCAGTCATATCCCTCTGAATTACTCGTGCTCATCGGGAGGACGGACTGGGGATTGAGACATTTCTTGCGTGAAAAGACCATTTAGGGATGGTATATGACTATTTGCTATGCGTGATCCGGGAAATGAAAGCTGGTCCACGAGCTTGACCACTCTTCCTTCGTGCGGAAAACACATTACTCTAAAGAGTGAGGAGACGATGGCTCCCATGCAATAAATATAGTCTCGTCCAAGGAGTAGGTTATAATCCAAGGGTCCTTGAACTACCATTACGTTCATGCGAACTGTCTTCCTTCTCAATGTTATGGGCACATCGGGAAGGATCCCTAAAGGTCGACTGGTTCCTTTATCAAAGCCTGTCAGATTTCTCATCTCAGGCAAAAGCGATGGCGAACCAAGCGCTTTCCAAGCAATAGAGGAAAGGATACTCACAGAAGCCCCTCATCTATGATGGTACCAGCCATGACCATTCTATATATTTGAACGATAATTCGGAATGGTATGCTTGCTGGTAAACGGGGTCTGCCTAGTTGATTCCAGTCGAAGGAGACAACTAGGTTGCTTGGAGGTGGGACCGAGTAGACGGCCGGGTATGGCTCTGACGAACTTCCCTCCTGCGGTAAGGGAATGGGTAGATTTCCCCCATGTTCGTTGGAGTCTGTGTTGATGAAGAGAATCTGGACGGTGTCATCCTTGTTCTCTTCAGTGATTGTATCATCCGAAGATAAAACCTCTGAAGGCAAGACCGGGTCAACTGCCGCCTCGACCTTTTGACTTTCGTCTGGTATGGATTCAGATGGTTTATCTTCAATGATAGGCGCTTCAGCCGACCACCTGAGCGGGCCAGCTGGATTCTCAACTAGTGACGGACTCGGCAAGAGTTTTTTATATCCAGGAGGAAGTCGTAATGGTGAAACCGGACGATCATCCAAAACTCTTTTAGCTTCGTCTAAGAAGGGACAATGGTGGACGACATGATTGCCTTCGCACAGTTTACAGGGAAATCTAGCTTTCCCTTTTTGTCCTGGGGCTTCACTTTCACTAGTTGACGGTGTGCTTTCAACATGATCATCAGAGGTTGATGACACCGGATTGTGCAAACGAGGAGACCAGTCCCTTAGTATCCGAGGGATGCAAGGACAATCTCTGTGAAAGTGGTCTCCTTTGCAAATGACACATGGCGATTTAGGCCTGGTTGATGCAGTATGTGGATTTTCGTTAGATGACACTCGTTTTCCCCCATTCGCCTTTGGCTCCTTCTTCTTCTTCTCTTTCTTCTTCTTTTCCTTCTTCTCCTTAGGAACTTGACTTTTGGCTTTGCCAACCCCATCAAGCGAAGAGGAAGGAGGAGAGGAAGAATTATAGGAAGTAGAAGGTTGGTGGGTAACTCTGGACTCGTCTAATTGCTGATTCGATTGTTCAGGAATAGTGGTGTTCTGAACGACATTGGTTGAGAAGAGCGATACCGGCAAGCCAATTGTCAGTCCTGGAAGCGACAATGTGGCCATATGGGGTGCACCAACATCTCCCCAAGAGGAAAAGGGACTAGGATTTCCACCAAGGGGAATTCCTTGGTTGGTAGACTCCATTTTCTCAACCCAAGATCAACGTAGGAAAGGGGTAATGAATATTCCGTTTAAAATAATTTTTTAGACGCTTTGACACAACTTGTTTTTTCAGTTTTTAAGAGTCGAGAAAAAACAAAAGATGACTCTAGTCTCCTTCGATTTTTAATGAGCCTGAAGTGACAAGTGCTCAGATGGACCTTTTTTGTTAAGGAGTCTGAAAAGGAACGAAAGGGATTGCTCTGGAGATCTAGGTAGAGGGAGTACCAAACCAATCGCAAAACTGCAGAATACTTTTTACGGTACGGCAGTCAATCTTCCCGAATGCTGTGTTCGGTGCATTGCAATCAGTAGGGCGGCCGACACGGCTTCCTATGGATAAAAGGTTTTAAGCCTATAGGGGTCTCCCAATATATACTCGACGGTACGTGGGAGCACAAGTCCGTACTGGCACTTATCGTCTCAAAGTGGAGGAATCACCCAACCATCAGTGAGGACAACAGTTACCAGGCTTTACGACGCCGGAATACGTCTCTAGCCTAGACCTCTAAATGTTGTGCGTTAAGTTCCAAAGCATTGTTAGATTCATTCAATTTATTTTAAGTTGATCTTTCTTATGAAGTTTGCCTTTTGGGTTCACCACGAGATGTAGATGTAATTCCTAAAATGCAATCTAAAGATGATAAGCAAACTTTTATCTCTTTTCAGCAATGAAAATCCTAGCTACAAGGGGAAAAGAAAGACACAATCTTTTCGCAAAGAGCAAAGAGCACACTGTAAATGCACTTTCCTAAATCAAGCCAAACAGACTGTCAATATGCAAATGCACATGTGCATGTATTTGTTTTTCACTTTCTTAATATTGATGCCTAAAAAGAAAGTTGATGTACAAATCTGAATTTGCTTTCAAGTGACAAACACAAACAAGCTTCTTTTCGAAATCAAAAGGTAGAGATGATTACGACACTTTACGATTTTGAAATAAATACTCGTTTCGACACTAGAAAGTCACAAATTCAAACCAAAGGCAAAAGTAAAAGCATAATCGACTGTCAACAGCAAATAAACTTTCTCCTAAGATCAAAATCGACAGTTACGACAGATCTAAATCAAAGGACGACAGTATGACTATTCTACTTTTGCAATGGAAAACTGTAAATGATGTAACAAACACACAAAAACATCTACAGTCTTTTTGTACAAAGGAGGCGGAATTAAGGCAAAGAAAAGGGGTTTTTAAACAGACACATATACTGATCACAGGCTGCAAAAATCAGAGACAAAACTGAAAAAATGAAGCAAAGAACCTCAGCTGCACAGGGCTAGGCTGATCAGCGCACTTGTTACACAGAGAAACTGGATTGCAGCGCAGGTAGCCCTCTCGAGAACTGCGTTGAAATGTAGAACCTCTTCACAGAGCCTGCGCTGGGGCAGAAACGAGAATTCTATCCGGGTTCTGGGTCACGGTTTGCAGTTTAATCTATGGTTTTTGGCCGAGTAAAAGCAATCAGTAATGCACAATCAGAGGGTAGATTTAAAGGAGGTGTAAGAGCTATCACAAAGGGAAATCAGATCATTTGTGAATCAGCTGTTCAAATAATAAACAAATCCAGTGAATGGATTGAAGTAGCAGATGTCTACTTTGCATTTGTTAATGGCAAATGCAGTTCGATTACTACTTCCATGTTTATGAAACAAACAACAAGAGAAACACAAACAAACTAATTAGACAATCGTCCCCAGCGGAGTCGCCATTTTGTTAACGGGAAAAGTGTCTATTCAGAATGACCCTATCCCACTAAGGTGTGACAGTGACCTTAGAAACAAACAGAGAAAACTACTTTTGTATTCTTCTTTATGAACTATAAACGAAGAGGAATAGGATGAACCAACCTGTGTCTTGCGCTAGTCCTTTGATCCAATCTCTCTCCTCTTTGACAGCTTCCAGCTACCTGCTTTCTTACTTGCCTAGCTTCACCAAGTTCCTGTAAGATCAAAGAAGAAGAAAACTACACAAAGACATGGATTTATATTCATAAATAGCTTAGGATCATATTTAAGCTAAACATACAAATGTAACAAACATCAATGATACACAAGCATGTAGGAGAAACTCAAATAGTTTTATTGATATAACAAGAAGATCCAGGAGGAGTTACAACCGATTATTCCTGATCCAGCATCAACCTCACAGCAAAGAAGCCCCTCTTCACCTCCAACAAAGCATAAATCACCCAATACTCTGATATCTATCTCAAAACCAACAGCAATTCTTTGCAATGTACAAAATTCCAACCTCTGGATCTCTGGGATGAGGGATCCATATATAGATGTATGCAAAGAGGATGAGTCAGCTTATGATTTGACTAGTGTCTTCTCTCTGTCAGTTCTTGCTTCCACTTGGAGACTGAGAGCCTCTTACTCATCCTTGGTCGAACTCAGTGAGGCAAGTGTCATTGGGGAAGATTCTGGAAGCTTCCATTGTCTTTCCACCTCGCGGAATGACACTGCCATTTGTCATTTCCCGCTCAACGCACCCTGGTAGTGCATTTAGGTGCGTTGCAACGCACCTAGCTAGTGTATTTGGGTGCTATGCAACGCAGCTAGCCAGTGGAGCAGCTGAAATGATCTTGATTTGACTGATTCTGAGCAATTTCTGGTGGAGAACTTATGGGAGAAGCTGTAATTTGTTGACCTTGTTCCTTTAGGGGTCGGAACAACACTTTTAGGGACTTAGGATCCCTTGGTTTATGGACATTTCATGCTTATAGCTGTAAGGCACAAAAATGTCTATAACAGGCAGTACCAGGCTTTAATTTGCTGCATGATGAGCATTAAGAGTTGTAGTGCCACCCGCATCCGGGGGATAATGTGGATACTGTTATTGAGGCTGAGGTCATTCAAAAATTTGTGGTCACGCATACTATTCTTCTAGCAACCATTAATTCATACCAAACATTAACCGGTAGCGTTGGAGGCAACCAATCCAATGAAAAAAAGTGGAACCTTTTGAATTTGGTTTGGTTTGTTCGTGGATTCAACTATGATTGTGCCTACTTCTCTATCAAACATGTCATGACCATAGAGGGTTATCAAATCACCTTATCGAAAGTACAAAAAATTACCTTATCATGCGCTCATTCCCACACAATATTACACAGGTCCTCATGCAAGCTGAGTAATCAGCCCTTCACAGTTGTCTCTTCAATCACGTGAAACTCCACACTCACACTCATTAGCAACTATCTGACGCCGCTCCACGCATAGAAGGACGGTAACACTGCTCTTGAGGTACTGGTTGACTCTACATGGGTGCTCCACACTTTTCTTCTTATATCAAAACAACAAAGTAGACTTCAGCTCTTCCACCAGTCAGCACCTCGCTCATCGCACCAAATGGCTTCAACCTAGTGGTGCAACAACAACTACGTAGCCCCGATTCAGAATGAAGAGCCTATTGCCTACAATGGAATCGTTATCTAAAATTTATGTTTAGCAGTCCTCTGTCATCAACAACAACTCCTCCAGAACACCCATGCAACAGTTTCTCCCAGAATCTGATGCATCATAGTTTTACGACTTACGTTCCACGCAGATTTGTTGTTCTACGCTTCTCTGTTGCTCCACGTGAAAGATCGATCTGCCACATGCACAATCACAGTCTCCACCGTTGGCACTCATCACAACAAAATCAAACATCGACACTCTTCACAACAAAATCAAATATCTTCACATTGATATGATCCACATAAGATCCTCTGATCCAGGTGGATATTGGTGGCCACCTGGACCCCCACCATTGTTTCCCTCAGCATTTTCAGTTTCCTTAATTGTAGCACAACTTACTATTTTTAGCAGTTTTTCGGGTCTTGAACTTCCGGAGCCATTTTGAGGCCCTAAACGATGTTTTTTGGGAAATCTGGGGCAACACGGTCCATGGACCAATGTTGTCCTTCCCAAAGTGGTTGTGCTTGGATAGATATTTTTGACGAGCTATTGTACGCGTCAAACGGAGATCGTATGCCAAAGTTATGACCCCAGGAAGTTGATGTACCAATTTACCCAAACGGGGCCCACAGTTTGGCGTTTCATCTTCTAGGGTTAGGTTTTGGAATGTTAAGGGTTTTTCATTATTTCTCAACAATAAATAGGCCTTCGAGCCTCATTGTAAGACAGTTCAGAGGCATGTAGCCACCACATATCTTCTCAGAGATAAGCTACCATCGCCCTAGCTGGTTTATTTCCATTACTGTTTGTAAGCATATTTCAGTATTTTACATTAATGAAATGAAGTATTATTTCTGCTGCATATCTGTGTTTATGGTTATCTCTGTAATTTGTTGCGTTCCTGTTTAAATCCGGATCAGTGGTATCAGAGCGATCTGCTTTTTCTTTGTTTTTCTTTGCATGTCCCCAATGAGGTCGGGATATAAGGAGTTAGGGCTTGAACTGGTCGAACCTTTGCAAGACCAGCCTCGCAAATCCCGACGGCCTCCCATGGCGGATGAGAAGAAAGATGAGGGGGCAGGAGATCCTATCAAAATCTTGCTCGAAGAAGCCCTCGAGTGACAACGGAACGCGATGATGGACAACTTTGCCCAGATCCTTCAGCGGCTACCCAGAAGCGACGCATCGACTTCTAGCAGCTACTCTGGAAACGCCACGCCCTTTAAGGTACAAGTTAATTTTGAAATCCCCATATTCGAGGGTCAGATAGACGCAGATTCCGTAGATAAATGGTTAAATCTACTAGAGGGTTATTTTTCTGTTCATGAATTTTCGAGTCGGGAAAAGATTGTTTTTGCTCTTCTCAAAGCAGCCCCCCACGTCAAGGACTGGTGGGAAACCTACTGCGAGCAGAAGGATGAAAGTACCAGCTCACTATTTTCAGCCGCACCCACCTGGAATTCATTCCGGGATGCCATCAAGGAGCAGTACTACCCTGTCGAAAGCTATGAGGATGAATACATAAAGTGGACCACGCTGCGGCAGGGAAGGGACCAAGACATGCCGGAGTTCACCAATCTTTTCCATACCCTTCGCACAAAGTTGGGTATCAAGGATTCGGAGCAGCATTTGATACTCAAATACCGCGGCTGCCTGCACAAGTACATCCAGGAAGAAATACAATTCCTGAACATCTCCTCGCTCGGCACAACATACCGATATGCCGTCAAGGTCGAGCAGAAGTTTAAACAAAAGAAGCGAGACTTTGGATCTGCGAATCCAAAGCAAGGGAAAGGTGCCCCTAAACCACAGAACAAAGGACAAAGCCAAGGCGGGGCAGCCCAAGACAACCCGCCGAAGCTGCAAGCAAAGAACAGTGCCGCGAAGCTGAAAAAGGACACGAGAAAATGGTGTGAGTTCCATAAGAGCTCCACTCACAACACAAGTGAGTGTCGGGCCAAGCAGCCACTAGTGGCTGAGCTAAAGGTTTCAGAATCAGATGCATGTTCCGACTCTGAGTCAGAATCTGACAGGGGGAATGACAAAGGGAAGCAGATCATTGATGCGGATCCCAACGCCACTGTTGCTACCACCAAGATCCAGAAAAATGAACTCGAAGTTCCAGAGGAGGAGGAGCGCCTCTTCCACTCCCAGATGTGGGTAAAGGGCTCCCCGCTACAGTTCATTGTCGATAGCGGGAGCCAAAAGAACCTCATTTCGGCAGAGGTCGTGAAGCAGTTGGGCTTATCGACCACAGCACATCCACAACCGTACACCATCGGGTGGCTTCACCAAGGACGAGATCTTCGCGTGAGCCAGCAGTGTCGCCTTCCATACAACATCAAGCCCTTCACGGATGAGGTATTGTGTGACATTGCTCCCCTTGAAGTTTGTGATGTATTATTAGGACAACCATACTTGTGGAAGCGACATGTTGTGTATGAATCAAGGCCCCGTGCTGTTATTATTACATTGGGAAATAAGTTGTACAGGATACCAGAGGTAGCACCGCCTATCGCCATCTCTTTGATTACTGCAAAACAATGCAGTAAGCTCATTTCCAAAACCGGGAAATTTGTTTTCCTAACGATACGCCCTTAAGGAAAGAAGAAGACGGTGGCCACGACCTCTAGACAGGGCCCCTCCGCACGACAACTACAGATGGACAAGGTCGTGGAGGAGTATGAGGACATCTTCACCTCCCTTGCAGGGTTCCTCTGCACTGTCAGGTCAAGCAGTCCATTGATCTGACCGTAGGTGCGCCGCTACCCAATGGACCAATTTATCGGCGCTCTGTTCTGGAGAATGATGAAATCAAGAGGCAGATTCAGGAGCTCCTGCAGAAAGGTCACATCCATCTGAGTTCATCACCTTGTGGGAGCCCGATCGTGTTGGTACAGAAGAAGGATGGGACTTGGAGACTCTGTATTAACTATCGGGCGTTGAACAAGATCACTGTCCGTAATAGGTACCCGATCCCGTGGATTGATGACCTCCTGGACCAACTGAAGGGGGCGAAATATTTCAGCAAGATCGATCTGAAGTCAGGATATCACTAGGTACCAATCGAACCCTCTGATGTGTGGAACACTGCCTTCAAAGCCAAGGAGGGCCTTTTCGAATGGTTGGTTATGCCTTTTGGATTGACGAATGCTCCTGCAACCTTCATGAGGCTAATGGATGACATATTGCGGCCATTCACCAACTCATTTGTAATGGTATACTTGGATGACATTCTGATCTTCAGCCAGAGTTTGGAAGAGCACCTCCACCATATCTGACAGGTTCTCCAAACACTGCGGCAACACAAGCTATGTGCCAATTTGGAGAAATGCACTTTTGGCATGACCCAGGTTCAGTATCTGGGATACATTATTGATGAACAGGGGGTGCATGTGGATCCAGCCAAGATCCAAGTCATTCGAGATTGGCCATCTCCAACCACTCTGACAGAGCTTCGCAGCTTTCTAGGTCTTGCCAACTTCTACCGCAGGTTCATGTTGGGGTTTTCTCATATCACTTGGCCCTTGAGTCAAGTCACCAAGGGAGGAGCGAAAGCAAAATTCTTTTGGTCTGAATCTCAACAGAAGGCATTCATAGAGTTGAAAGATCGCCTCTGCACGACACCAGTGCTCGTGTTACCAAATTTACAACAACCATTTGAGGTCAAGACAAATGCCTCTGACTATGCTATTGGGGCAGTCCTTACTCAACACGGGCATCCAGTGGCATATCACAGTGAAACACTTTCAGACACAGTCCGAAAGTATCCCACTTATGATAAAGAGATGTATTCATTGTGCAGGCCTACTGACAATGGAAGCATTACATTTTGGGGAAGGAAACAGTCATCCACACAGACCACCGACCCCTGCAGTTCATACAGACCCAAGGGAAATTGCAGAATGATCACCATCATAAGTGGTCTACATACCTACAACAGTTCCATTTGAATATCAAGTATAAGAAGGGCAGCACCAATAATGTTGCAGATTGCCTCAGTCGACCACCGATCATGGCGTTAGCCACCGTGCTCAACTCTTGTGGACACGAGACTTATAATTGGCCACTTCTCTACAAAAGCGACCCAGAATTTGGCCACACATACCAGACACTCTTGGAGGGTCGGCATGTTCCAGATTTTCACCTCTAGGATGCCCTGTTATGCCACCTGGGTCACCTTTGTGTTCCTTCAAGTGAGCGCGCCAAGATGATTTGGGAAGCACACTACAGTCGGGCTGCTGGGAATTTCGGGGTCGAGAAAACAGTGGCAATACTGCAAAAGTATTTCTATTGGCCGAATCTTCGATAGGATGTTGGGAAGTACATCAGATCATGTACTGCCTATGCCATTGCCAAACCGACCATCAAGAAGCAAGGCCTCTATGCCCCACTGCCTACCCCTAGTCGACCTTGGGAATCCATCTCCATGGATTACATGTCAGGCCTTCCTTCCACTAAGCATGGAAATGACTGTGTTTTTGTGGTCGTCGACAGGTTCTCGAAGATGGCTATTATGGCGGCCTGCAAGAAGAATATCACAGCAGAATCCACTGCTAAACTCTTCTTTGAACAAGTGTGGGTGCACTTTGGGATCCCACAGTCTATCATCTCAGATTGGGACAGTCGGTTCCTCAGTACATTTTGGTCCAGTCTCTGGTCAATGCTGGACACCAAACTCACTAAGTCCACAGCCTTCCATCCTCAAATTGATGGCCAGACAGAGGTTGTCAATAGGATGATTGTGCACATTCTGCGCATGTACAACTCAAAGCATCCACGCACATGGGACGAGAGCCTCCCCTATGTTCAGCACAGCTACAACCGAGCTCTTCATAGCTCGACTGGCCACAGCCCTTTTCAAGTGGGCTTGGGATTACAGCCACTATGCCCCATTGACGTGGCCATGCCACTTGCAGCTACTCACATAGATTCGGCTCATGTCTAGTCCGAGACAGATAAGGCAACCAACTTCATTGAGCACATCCAACATATTCGCCAGCAAGTCCATGACATTATGGAGAAATCAAATTCCAAGTACAAGCAGCGACATGATCAACATTGGGTGCCACACAAGTTTCAGGTGGGCGACAAAGTCTGGTTGCATTTGCAAAAGGAACGCCTTACTGGAGCCTATCGGAAACTGAGATCACTCCGATATGGTCCTTACAACATTACTAAGGCTGTGGGAGACAATGCATTTGAGCTCAACATTCCCCCATTCCTCGGCCTGCACCCAGTGTTCAATGTGGACCGCCTTCGGCCATACTTTCCACCATTGCTAGATACATCCGACATTGCAGAACAACTCACACCCACAGAATTAAGTCCAGATTGCATGGAACAAGCTGCAACTGATCGGATCATGGACACACAGATCAAGAACACTCACCAACAGAATATCCAATTGTATCGAGTTGTCAAAGCAGGTCAACTCCTTCACCAGGGCAAGTGGCTCATCAGGGACCAAGTTCAGCAAAAGTTTCCTCATCTCATGGAGGAACTCAACGCAATGGGGACCATTGCTTCCTAGGGGGGAGGAATGATCCAAGTGGATATTGGTGGCCACCTGCCAAGTCCACCTGGACCCGCGCCATTGTTTCCCTCAGCATTTCCAGTTTCCTTAATTGTAGCACAACTTACTATTTTTAGCAGTTTTTCGGGTCCTGAACTTCCGGAGCCGTTTTGAGGCCCTAAACGACGTTTTTGGGAAATATGGGGGCAACATGGGTCCATGGACCGATGTTTCCCTTCCCAAAGTGGTTGTGCTCGGATAGATCTTTCTAACGAGCTATTGTACGCGTGAAACAGAGATCGTATGCCAAAGTTATGACCCCGAGAAGTTGATGTACCAATTTACCCAAACGGGGCCCACAGTTTGGCGTTTCATCTTCTAGGGTTAGGTTTTGGAATGTTAAGGGTTTTTCATTGTTTCTCAACAATAAATAGGCCTTCGAGCCTCATTGTAAGACAGTTCAGAGGCATGTAGCCACCACATCTCTTCTCAGAGATAAACTACCATCGCCCTAGCTAGTTTATTTCCATTACTGTTTGTAAGCATATTTCAGTATTTTACATTAATGAAATGAAGTATTATTTCCACTGCATATCTGTGTTTATGGTTATCTCTGTAATTTGTTGCGTTCCTGTTTAAATCCGGATCATCCACATATCCCTACACTGCATGTGCTTTGCGTAATTGTTGCATCTCATCTCAAGATCATCCATAGAAAACTACCATGGATTACGATGGCCTCACATAGGCCCTAAGAACCAAAATCGCTCTGATACCACATG
Organism: Pinus tabuliformis; assembly: GCA_031772625.1. Taxonomy (NCBI): domain Eukaryota; kingdom Viridiplantae; phylum Streptophyta; class Pinopsida; order Pinales; family Pinaceae; genus Pinus; species Pinus tabuliformis. The sequence goes on along the minus strand of CM062817.1, from coordinate 925,583,658 downwards.
TAAAATATTAAACAAAATTAACACACATAAAAAATATCAGAGACATAGAAATGGTGAAAAAGGCCTCAGCCTTACTGTATCCCTCTCATAATGCAATCCAATATACAAATAATGATAATAGTACAAATAAATACATGAAGAAGTTTGTCTCAAGATAGTACATCTATCTTGGACACTATGGTTGAGCAAATATCTCAATCAAACACTAATCTAGGAACCTAACTAGTTGGAAAGAATCTCTCAACCAACTAAGCCTAAACTGAATCCTAACCATGAGGAACAAACTCAATCTAGAAAGGTAGGATTAAGTCCAACTTTCTTGATTTTAATTAATTTAATTGTTTTGGACTTATAATTGTTTTCATCACATGAGAGTGAGGCTAACATCTGCCTCTTAGGAAGAGTATATTTTAACTACATTCAGAAACTTGTCTATCTCTCCACCTCCACAGTTAGATTTTCAAGTCTCTTTTGATTTTTCTTGTCAATTTGTTGAAGAGACTAAAGAATCATGGAATAATTTGATGGGGAGAAACCACTAGAATCTAAGATTGAGGAATGCATAATAAAGGAGGATATTCAATGTTATCTAAACCAAGAAAGGAATCAAGAATGTCATAGCTTTATTGAAATATGGTTCCAATCAAGGATCAAGTCACACCACTCTTTCATTCTTCCTTACTTCTTGATTTAATTATCAAAACAGCTAGTCTTTCATGCTTTGATGTATTTTAATGCATATTTTTCAAACCTAAGTATGAATATATTTTTACTCTTGTTACGCACATGGTTACACTGGAAATATGCATACACTTGAACCAATTTTCCTATTTCCAGTAGAGTAGGAAAAAATCAATAAATAAAACCAAGTTTGGTGATGTTTTTAAGTTTTTTTGTTAAGTTAGATTTTATTTTATTTGCAATTTTATTTTTGGTGGTGCAGTGAGAGTCACCTCACTTACTAATCATTCTGTAGGAAAATCTAGAAAGAGAGGAGAACAAAGAGAGTTTTGAGAGCCAAAATAAGAAGTTAGAGATTGAATCTTTTTATATTTTTTTTTAGATTGCAAAAGAATAAAAGAGTTGACAAAATTCTTGAGTATGTTCTCTTCATGTGCCTTGTGCAACCTAGAAGATAAAAAAATAAAAAATAAAAAAAATTGAATATATTTAGCTTTAAAATTTTGCAATAAAACTCATAGATCTAAAAATTGGATAGAAGATCCAAATTCATTATTCATTCTAAAAATACTCAAAATTTAATCTCCAAATTTCAATTAGATCTATCTCAAAATTTGCTTAACTTTTCTCAAATTTTTTTGAGATAAAGTTTTTACTTTTGAATAATAATAATAAAAAAACAAACAATTAGATTTTTCAAATAAATAAATAAATAATACAAAGTGCATAAATTAAATTGAAGATATCTCACAAACTAGGAACTGGGTTTTTGTAATTTTTGTATAGGAAGTGCATAATATTCTGATGAACAATCCCTATAAATTTAAGCCTAATCCACCCCATGGTTTTTGAGAAAATGAGTATCATCACCTTTATCCATTTCACTGATATCTTGAGATTTGTGTATTGGATCGATCTAATTTTTGGTGTGCATACGCATTGGGACCATATGAACCTTCCTAAAAAATTTCAGCTCAGTTCAATCTGTAGTTTGTAAGAAAATCATTTCTGAAGTTTACAACAATTTTGATTATATCTTGAAATTTGTGCATTGAATGGTGTTGATTTTTGGTGTGCATAAACATTAGAATAGTAGGAACATGTCCACAAAATTTGAGAAAAATCCAATGGACAGTTTGTGAGAAAATGACCCATGAATTTTGTTGTAACGCACCTTGTAGCAGCCTACAACAAAAAAAAAAAAAAAAAAATCCGAGTTATAGTTTCAATGTTTTCCCAATTTTTATAGAATAAATTGGTTGTGAGATCCATTTTTTTTGGCAAGAGGATGAGTTCAATTGAAAATCAAATATTTTGGTGGCATGAAATTGATTGACAAGTGCCCTTAGACACTTGATTTTCTCCTAAAAATCTTGAATTTTGTTTTGTTGGGCATTTGTCAAATTGTTGCCTCGTTAGTCAAATTTGTAGAATGATTAATATTTTTAACTTTAATTAATGTTTTTATGGCTTATATTTCACAAATTTGAATTGTGGTTTATTGTTAAGTATTTGAATTTGTAAAAGAGAGGTCATGAGTTCAAATTGAGTAAAGCCAAAATTTGTTAATTGTTCTACAATTTTGACAATCCTTAACTAGGCAACAATTTCGCTACCATGTGGCAAGGCCTGTAGAAATTTTGAATAACTTAACACATATTCAATGGAGATTATCCTGATCATGTAATATTTCGGAATACATACACAATACATAAGCTCCTCTACGTTGATCATCAATATAGCAGCATCAATAACAATAAAACATCAAGAGCATTCACACATTAACACAGTATGTAACTCGGGGAAAGCATCTTGCTAAAAACCCCAACTATCTGTATATTAATGGTTGAGACCATGTAACATTACAAAGTACAATGCTTATCACAAGCAATCCAGTACCAGCTCCACTTGTTACACACAATACAGCTAAAGATCTGATCTCCAAATCTATTCCACTGCTTGCCTGCCTCCACTGCTCAATACCTGCTCAAGAATTGAATGAGAATGGTTTACCAAACTCATATTTCACCTCCAAAGAATCACTCACACTGTGTTAGACGTGAGTAGAGGCTATAATTCTGGGCAAATACATGAGCAAACTCATTGGCATACTCAATCCCTTGATTGTGCAAGATTTGATGCACAACTATATCACAACTGATAGCAATCTAATTCTCTAACACCTGTCCCTGTTTAACTGAACATGCACTGACATGAAACTGAGTTAATTGATGTATTCTATAGTTGTGTTATGAGTTAATAATTAGTTTAACAACTCATCATTAGTCTATTTGCAGTTAGACTAACTACAACTAGTTTAACCAAGTCAAACTGAACACAACTCCATAAACTCCACAATCAACTCCACCAAACTCAACTGATTGAGTTCTAACTGAAGTCATGCATGCAACAACTCAATTGACTCATAAGAAAAGCGTACTTCATTTTGACAGCTGCATGGGCCACATCTGTAGTTCAAACTGAAGTGCTCAAAGAGAATAAGATCAAGTTTATAGTCCAAATATTATTATGAGACAATAATATTTGACTTTTCTATTTTGGACAGCCAGTCTAAAAATAGACTTTGATCACTCCTGTTGTGATCACTCCTGCTGTGGTCACTCCTGCTGTGATCATCCCTGCTGTGGTCACTCCTGCTGTGATCATCCCTGCTGGGATCATCCCTGCTGGGATCCAAAAATAGAACTTGCGCCATAATTTGCCTGCGGGCCAACTTAGTGAAGGCGACTCTTTTCACTAAGCTCCATCATCTTGTTGCAATCTCAACACTCCCTCTTGACAAGATATGGATTATCAACAACCCCCATCCTGCCTCGGTGGTACTCGAATTTGCTCCTGGTGAGAGCTTTTGTCAGAATATCAGCATCCTGATCCTCCGTTGGAATGTATGAAAGCAACATGATCCTCCGCTGCACACAATCTCTGATATGATGGTACCTGATGTCCTTGTTGCCATATACTCGGACTCTTGAGCTCCCTGCCCAATCTGAATCCTCTTGTCTGTACCAAGATCCATATCCCGATGTGCCTCTCAAATAACGCAATACATGCTTGCCCGCCTTCCAGAAGAGCTTGGTAGGCTTAACCATAGCTTGTGAAAGCTGGTTAACTGCATAGCATATATCAGGTCGTGTATTGACCAAATACATCAGCGACCCCACCAACTGTCGATAAACAGTGGCATCCACTTCTTCTCCGAAGTGGCATCCTCCTTCCTCCAACCTCCAGGAAGAGGAGTATCAACAGGCTTGCAGCCATGCATCTTGAACTTCTCCAGTATCTCCCAAGTATACTTGCCCTGAGAAACAAACAGTCCACCACTGCGCTGCCATATTTCCAATCCTAGGAAATAGTGAAGGAGGCCCAAGTCCTTCATCTCAATCTCTGTAGCAAGATCCTTCTTTCATGACAGTATCAACAGCTCATCACCCGTTAGAATCAAATCATCAACATACAGTACAATGATAAGCAACTTACCCTCCACCATAATCTGGTATAGGTTAGGATCCGCCTCGCTCTTGGAGAATCCAAGTCCTGTGAAATAGTTGTCTATCCGTGTGTACCAAGCACGTGGTGCTTGCTTCAACCCATACAGCGCTCCCTTGAGCCTGCACACATGTGACTCGCTGCTGAAGACCTCAAAGCCTTCGGGTTTCTCAATGTACACTCCTCCTCAATGACTCCGTTAAGGAACGCAGTCTTCACATCCATCTGATGAATGTGCCATCCCATCTACGCTGAGAGAGCAAGAATCGTCCGTATGGAAGAATACCTTGCGACAGGTGCAAAGGTCTCCTCATAATCGATCCCCTCTATCTGTGAAAAGCCTCGGGCAACAAATCTTGCCTTGTACTTCTCTACACTCCCATCAGCTACCTGCTTAACTTTGTAGATCCATCTCGAACCCAGCACTGATTTCCCTTCCGGTCTAGGAACAATCTCCCATGCGCTGTTTTTGACAATAGAATCATACTCTTCCACCATGGCGTCTACCCATGCGGGATCCTCCATAGCTTCCTCGAAAGAGGATGGCTCAGTCACAACACACTTGCTCATAAGAGCCATGTATCTAGTGTACTGATCAGGTGACTGTCTCTGCTTGCGTTGGGCTGTAGGTGGTCCTACAACTTTCTCCGCATCTTGAGCCAGTCGCTCAGCTTCTGTCAAGCGTTTTCGCCCTTTGATGGTTGGCGCTGCATGAGTGGTCTCTTCCACTCCATGCACCTCGTCCTGTGGCTGATCCACATCCTGAAGCTCATCCTTAGGAACTAATAGCTCCTCATCTGCATGTAAGTGTAGCTCCCTCTCAAGCGAACACTTCATGGCTCTCTCCTCCTGAAATTTTATATCCCGTCGCACAACAATTTTACCACTGTCTGGAAAATACACATGATAGTTGTGGGGCGTATCAGTGTACCCCACAAATATCCCAACCTCTGCGGTCGGCTCCAACTTCTTCCTGGCATCCTTCGTCACATGCATGTAAACGTTAGCACCAAAAATCCTCAAATGAGAAAGATCAGGCTTCTTACCAGAATAAGCCTCCTCGGGTGTAGTCATGCCAAGTATCCTATGAGGACAATGATTCTGCACATAAACTGCTATATTGCATGCTTCTTCCCACAAGTGAAGGGGTAGGCCCTAATCATGCAACATTTCCCGTGCAACACCCACAATCGTTCTGTTCTTCCGCTCAGCTACCCCGTTCTGCTGTGGGTTATGGGGAGCTATGAGCTCTCTACGAATCCCTTCTGCCTTACAGAAATCCTTGAACTCGTCCGAGATGTATTCACCACCATTATCTCTCCTAAGAGCCTTCACCTTCTTCCCTGACTCCTTCTCGACCAGTGCTTTGAATTCACAGAACTTTGAATATGTCTCGCTCTTCTTCTGCATGAAGAAGATCCAGCACTTATGAGAGAAATCATCAACAAAAATCACATAATACCTGTGTTTTGCTGTCGAAGCAACTGAGAAAGGTCCACACACGTCTGTGTGAATTCTCTCAAGGATCGTCGTGGCGCGACTATCCTTCTCGTGAAAGGTGGCTTTCACAAACTTCCCCAAAGTACACCCCTTGCACTGATCTGACTGTGCAAGTGTGCCTTTAGGAAGCCTTGTAGTGATCTGTTGCAGTATCTTCAAGGCTCCATAGTGAAGGTGACCCAATCCCCTGTGCCACAACTCGCCATCATCCCGGCTCACCAATCCTTCTGCCTTGCCTGCCGTTGCTGCGCATCCATCTACATGCAACTGATAAAGGTTCCTCACTCGAACCCCTATCTTCCGGGTCTCAGCAGTTGTCTTGCTGCACAGGAAAGCCTTTCCCTCGCTGAAAAAAACATCATACCCCTTGTCTTCTAACATCGCCACTGAGATAAGATTCTTCTTCAATCCTGGAACATGCATGAATTCCTTCAATACGAAGGGTTTACCAGACTCCCTCTCAAAGGAAATGGTACCGATACCGGTCGCACTGTATCTACCATCATCGCCCATCTCGATGTGCACTCCAAGATCTTTGTCCTCCAGATCATAGAACAAATCTCTATCTCCCGTCATGTGAAAAGATGCACCACTGTCCAAGAACCACACCGATCCCATCACACTTGAAACCAAGCATGCGATCAATGAAAAATCAAGCTCAAACTGTGAGGCTAGAGCCTCTCCTGCTGAAGATCCAGCAGCCTGCTTGTTCTTCTTCTTCTGCCGACAATTAGTGGCATAGTGTCCGTGTTGGTGACAATGAAAACACTTCACCTTGGACATATCTTGCTTCTTGCCTTTCACACCAGACTGAGAAGCTTTCTTGCTCTTCCCTTTCTTTGATTTGGCAGCCAAAGCGCAATTCTCTTCATCAGATACCTTTGATGAAGATCCATTCTCACCTTTATTGTTTCTGAGTTTATCCTTGAGCACCAGCTTCCTCTGATCGCTCTTGCTTTGGAACAATTTTGTTAATGATTTCCACATCAAATATGGAGTAGCCTTTCCATGGAGGCTGGACACAATGTGATCCTTCACACCCTCCAACAGAATCCTTCGACATTTTGCGGTCTTCTTTTGCCAAGCATCAGCTTGAGTAGCATCAGTAGGCTTTGGGACATCCGTATCTATGAACTCCTTTAGCCCGTTATCATCCAATACTGCCTCCATCCTGTCCTTCGATGCAATATAGTTTGAGTTTCCCTCAAGAGCATACTCCAATCGCAATCCGTTGAAAGACATTGCTGCGTTGCCACCAAGAAAACACTGCTGCAAATTCGAATTCCACCAGCAACCAACTCAACCACCTCGGATCTAAGATTCGTGAGAACACAATATTTCTCGTAGAGAGATTGACTGTATGGGCATTCACCAAATATCTCACCTTCCAAAGGAAGGATGAATCCAGAGGCTACCTGGCCCGATTACAGACTCTGCCTGAAGAAATAGAATGTAAACACTTCCTGAATAGTAGATCTGATGATTAGCAGCTCTAATACCATGTAGAAATTTTGAATAATTTAACACATATTCAATGGAGATTATCCTGATCATGTACTATTGCAGAATACATACACAATACATAAGCTCCTCTACGTTGATCATCAATAGAGCAACATCAATAACAATAAAACATCAAGAGCATTCACACATTAACACAGTATGTAACCCGGGGAAAGCATCTCGCTAAAACCCCAACTATCTGTATATTAATGATTGAGACCATGTAACATTACAAAGTACAATGCTTATCACAAGTAATCCAGTACTAGCTCCACCTGTTACACACAATACAACTAAAGGTCTGATCTCCAAATCTATTCCACTGCTTGCCTGCCTCCACTGCTCAATACCTGCTCAAGAATTGAATGAGAATGGTTTACCAAACTCATATTTCACCTCCAAAGAATCACTCACACTGTGTTAGACGTGAGCAGAGGCTATAATTCTGGGCAAATACATGAGCAAACTCATTAGCATACTCAATCCCTTGATTGTGCAAGATCTGATGCACAACTATAGTCACAACTGATAGCAATCTAATTCTCTAACACCTGTCCCTGTTGAACTGAACATGCACTGACATGCAACTGAGTTAACTGATGTATTCTATAGTTGTATTATGAGTTAATAATTAGTTTAACAACTCATCATTAGTCTATTTGTAGTTAGACTAACTACAACTAGTTTAACCAAGTCAAACTGAACACAACTCCATCAACTCCACAATCAACTCCACCAAACTCAACTGATTGAGTTCTAACTGAAGTCATGCATGCAACAACTCAACTGACTCATAAGAAAAGCGTACTTCCTTCTGACAGCTGCATGGGCCACATCTGTAGCTCAAACTGAAGTGCTCCAAGAGAATAAGATCAAGTTTATAGTCCAAATATTATTATGAGACAATAATATTTGACTTTTCTATTTTGGACAGCCAGTCTAAAAATAGACTTTGATCACTCCTGCTGTGGTCACTCCTACTGTGATCACTCCTGCTGTGGTCACTCCTACTGTGATCATCCCTGCTGTGGTCACTCCTACTGTGATCATCCCTGCTGGGATCCAAAAATAGAACTTGAGCCATAATTTGCCTACGGGCCCACTTAGTGAAGGCGACTCTTTTCACTAAGCTCCATCATCTTGTTGCAATCTCAACAAGGCCCACGTGGCAGTGTATTATTGATCAACATTACACAAACATTGCCCCTTTATCCACTATGTCACCTTGAACAGTGAGATTTCCATGTCCGCATCCCATGTCATCTACCCACTTTAGCATCCACATCAGCATCATGTTGCTATGTGACACCCATGCACAATTGTTTTCATGTTTCATAAAAACTTCAAACAACCATAACTTTCTCATACGACGTCCATTTTTGATGATTCAAATGTTGTTGGAAATATCTCGACAAAATCTACATAATGAGATAGTTTTAATTAGCATTTGAAATAGTAAAAAAATAAAGAAGTTACCAACAAAACCTCAACAGGTAATCCAAGGTACAACTTTCCAAACAGGTGAAAGTGCATTTAATTTTTATGCCTTGAATTTGTTTAATTAGTACTATTCGTGATTTTTTTTTTGTATTTATTAGACAAAGAGAGACTAATCACCTGTCTCTCTCGATAGTCTTACATTTTATTGTAGAAAAGTGCTAAATTTTTGCAGGTTCAAGGACGATGAAAGAAGGTCACTATATGCACGAGTGTCTTTTAAAGACTAAGTTTCTTTCAAAAGAACATGTTCATTCCATGTCAAATCAAATATGTTACACCATTTCTACTAAACAAGTCTTGTCAGATACCAATTTTACCATACTACTCATTCTAAACCTACAATCGATCCATAAACTTCTATCTCCTTACTGCCAAACCATGATTTCAAAACTCATTTTCCCTTTTCAATCTTCATACTTTCCTGCCTCATTTTCACTTACCCTTAACCCAAAAATAAACTCATTCAGCTCCCTTACAAAGCCGAGTCACCCCATTTTCCTCTTCCTTTCTGTCAAATAAAACTTGTTTCATATGCAAATCATTCATCTATGGTCCTTCAAATTATTATTTTATACTTGTGTTAGGTGAGGGAGGATTCATTAAGGCCTCCCTTCTAACAAGTCTCGACGCATCGACTCTGACACATCATTTGGGATCCAGACTAGAGATGTTTCGAGTACCTTGAGGCTTGCATGCCTTAATGGCAAGTTCTCTCCCCAATAAACAGTGGGAATACATCAATGTCCCATGTTTGTCGGATCTTCTAGGTGACTCGACTATGACACATCTATTCGTCCCTAGTAAGATGTACCTAGGCATTTTGACTCTCATTGACATTCATTAATGGCCAATAATCCAACAATTTCTTTTCTATGTTTGACCTCGACACATCTATTCACATAGATAAGAATAATGCGATTAAGTGGGAATGAACAAAGACTATATGATTTTAGTAGCTTGCAGCATGACTCAACTCAGAATTTAGCAGTCGTAGTAATAAAGATTCCAATTTCATATCAAATTTATCCTTTATTCATACAACCAAGAGAAAGAAAAAGTAGATCGAATTCTTTTACTTCACATTGCATGATCCAACAGCAGTAGCCACACTCTTCTATATATAGCTTGTCCACTTTTCAAGTAGGTGAAAGTACGTTGTTTTCTAATTTTTAATCATATAATTCCTTAAATACTCAGATTGTGATTTTGGACATTCCCTCACAACATTTATATTCCTTTTCTCATTTGCCAAAAAATGAAAGCACCTTTAGTTGGGGGGAATGGATGTCAATTCATATTCACATATCACATTTCATTTCATCCTAACCAACATATTTTTCCCAATCAACTATTATTGTATTGTGATTCTAGAAGTTTATATGCTTTGCAATGATCAATCGATAAGCACATTAAATCGCTGACAACCACTATGGGGCCTTAAAAAAGAATTCTTATTGTTTTCATGTATTTTGATGCAACAAAAATAAGAAAAGTATTGGTACACAAGAACCAATACTCATAAATTTTTTGTTGTCACACAAGAACCAACCATAAAAAAATATGTTGCAATCAAATGTCTTTCAAAGTACACTTTGCAAAAAGATAAAGTTATCAAATGATATGATTATGCAAAGTTAAAAGAGAATCAATACAATGCCAAAGTTCATATAGAAGCAAAACATTTCAAGAAGATCAACTTATGGTTAAGGGAATCAACGAAAATTTGCATGAGGACATGCAACATCTTCTATTTAGGGGAAATGTTGGGCCTCCAAAATGTCATCCTCTTTTACCCTCATTTCCATAATTTTACCATATTCCAGAACTCTTTACCATATTTTGTACCTCCATAACCCTGCATTAATAATTATTTTCATGATCATATTGTTATAGACATTTTTGTGCCTTACAGCATGAAACATGAAATGTCCATAATCTAAGGGATCCAAAGTCCCTAAACATGTTGTTCCTACCCCTAGAGGAACAAGGTCAGCAAACCACAACACTGAATATCAGTTCTCCACCTGAAAACACTCAAAAACAAGCTAATTCTGGATCATGTCAACTGCTCCACTGAGCATCTGCGCTGAATGTCAACTTCTCCACTGTGTACCTGCGCTGAATGTCAACTGCAAAGAAGGCTACCTGCGCTGGGCGAGTTTGGCCAAGTGGCACAGTCATTCCTCAAGGTGTCAATGCCCAGGAAGCTTCCAAAATGACACTTGGATCAGGGAATTCGACTTGTGATGAGTAAGAGGTTCTAGATCTCCAAGTGGAAGCAAGAACCTCCAAGTGGACTCAAGAACTGAAGAATAACTGAAGTGGGAGAGGACACTAGTCAGCTTCATGCCAAGCTCAAGCTGACTCATCCTTTCTCCAAAAATCATATATATAGAGCTCTCTCATGAGGTCTAAAAGGGGGCTGGAATCTTGTGAATGTAAGGAAGTGCTGTTAGTTTGAGTATAGAACTATTGGGTGATTTGCTTGAAGGAGGTGAAGAGGAGATTTCTTTCTGCTGGGAGGTGATGCTGGATTGGGCCTTTTATGGTTGTATTACTTCCTGAACTTTACTTCTTCCATTAATAAAGCATTTGAGGTTCTTCTATATGCATGTGTCTCAATGGTGTATTGTTATACTTGTGTATTTGATTTATTCTAATCCTTGAATCAATTATGAATGTATGCTTCTTGTAGTTTCCCTCTCTTGCCATTTTGCAGGATCTTGGTGTAGCTGGGCCAGTGAAAGAGAAAGGAGCTGGGAGCAAGCAGCAAAGAGAGAAGATTGGATCAATCATTAGCGGAAGACAACGGTTAGTGGATCTCTTTCTCCCCTCTTTTACATCTCATAAAGAAGTAATCTCGAATAGCTTTGCTTTGATTGTTGCTGAGGTACTATCACCCTTAGAGTGGGATAGGGTCATTCCGTATTAGATACTTTTCCCAACAACACATATGGGTTTATCATTATTATTTTCCAAGTCATTTATTTTAAATATTTTAAGAGATTTCATAATTAAATATTAGGAAATTAACATGTTTTCATAAATATCTAAAAGTGGTATGAGTTGTATGATATTGTAGGTCGATTTGAAGATTCTAGAAAGGTCATATTTGGTCACTCAACCACAAAATCAAATTTCAATTCCAACTCGTGAAGATTTGTGAAGAAATTGTAGAAGATTTGGATCATTGACTAAGCACATTCAAAGGAGAAGAATCATGGATGTTTTGATATGTGTCCTCATATCAAAACTAGGAGAGAATTT